>PVHY01001268.1:18243-108825 GCA_004024945.1 Uropsilus gracilis
GAGAGAGAGAGAGAGAGAGAGAGAGAGAGAGAGAGAGAGAGAGAGAGAGAGAGAGAGAGAGAGAGAGAGAGAGAGAGAGAGAGAGAGAGAGAGAGAGAGAGAGAGAGAGAGAGAGAGAGAGAGAGAGCGCACTAGTGAACAAGTTTTGGAGGCAGAGGCCACGCAGCGCCAGGGTTTGCACGGGGACTGTGGATGTGCTGATTTGTCGGTGTTTGTGGCAGATCAGAGCGAGCACCTCTGAGCTCCAGTGTGAGGTCCAAGGGAGTCGCTGGCGCGTTCTGGGAGGAGTGTTTTCTTTCCCAAGTGGAGAGGGAAGAGGGGAAGGTGGCCTATATTTAACAAGACCACTCATTAGGTGCCCCGAAAAGTCTTTTCTCCTGGGTACTGAGATGGGGAGGAAAACAGAAGTCTGTGTGTACGTGTGGCAGGACGCTGGTTGTTACGGGAGTCTGGATGCTGAGTCCTGGTCCCAGAAGTGCCTGGGATTCCTGGTTTCTTTCCTGGATGTCATTTGTCACCGCTCTCCTTGCGTCTCCCTCCTCCATCTCGGCTATGCCGGCTCTCAACAGCCAGAAGTCCGGGATCTCGCAACTGTGATCGTCTGCTGGGCAACCCTGACCACCGATGTATCTCAGTTTCCCCATCTTGGCCACAGAATGATGTACCGTGCGGGTGTCCGGGTAGAGCTCGTGGGCCGGCCCAGGCTGCGTCCCTGGTCGCCGCCGGCAGGGGGCAGCAGGGGGCAGCGGAGGGCGGCCCGGCGCGGGGAGGAGAGAAGGTGGAGAGCCGCCGCGGGCCGAGACTTTAAATCGCCTTCATTTCCCCCAAATCCTTCCTTTTCCTCTCCTCCCCCTGGCCGGCGGGGAGGCAGCTTCCACCTCCCTCCTCGCGCCCTTGCCGGGCCTCGCTGCGCCTCCGGGGGCCTCCAAAAGTTTGATCATCTCTCCCCCTCCCCCCCCCCACTGCCTTTTCTTCCTTTTCGTTGCAAGCAGAAAACGAGCGAGGCAGGGGCGAGCGCCGCGCCGGGACTCCCGGGACCATGGGCCTGGCGCAGGCGCCCTCAGGGGCCCCGTCGCGCTGCCTGTCTGCTCCGGCGCCCCTGGGCGCTGGGCTGCGTTGGGGGCAGCGGGGCCGCGCGTTCTGAGCCGGCCTGGAGCGGCGGGGCGGGGGGCTGGCGGCCCCATGGGGCGCGCCCACACTTGCCCCCCGGGCTCGGGAGCATGAAGTAGGGGCCCGCCATGGGAGCGGGATCGGCGCGGGGGGCCCGAGGCACAGCGGCGGCGGCAGCGCGCGGGAGGTGAGTACAGTCTGGGGGACGCCCCCTCTCCTGCTTTCTGCACTTCCAGCCTCCGGCAACCTGGGGTTCCCCGCCGCCGGACGCTACCAGCGAAACGTCGGCTTCCTGTCCTTTCCTGCGCCCCGGCAACGCGGGCCACCAAGAGTTAACGCAGGCTGCGCCCCCAGCCCCGCGAGGCTCGGCGAGCTGTGCCCGCCTTGCCCCGCCTGTGGGCTGCCCGTGGGGGCCGAGCTGGGGAGGGTCGGTGCAGAACCAGCCCCGGGGTCGGGGTTGTGCGTGGGTGGTGGCTTCTGGAGCGGCAGGGAGGGGCGGGGCGGAGGGGGCTTTGTGGATGCTTGGGGAGACTGGGGGCGTCTCCGTTTCTGGCTGTCTCGGTGTGTTCCGGTATCTTGGTGTCTCCAGGTCCTGTGCCTGCAGCCTCCCCTTCGGTCCGTCCTTGTCGATCTGTCCGCACGTTGCTAGAGCTCCAGGTCTCAGCTTCCACTTCTGTCTGATGTCTGTGTGTCTTTGCACGTCCTCAAGTTTCTAGAAATCTCCGCGTATCAGTTTGAGTCTATGTTTCCCTGCTGGGGGTGGGGGTGGGGGGCTGGAGCGATCTCAACTCCTGTGGCTTTCCCCACGTGAGGGAAAGTGAGAGCCAGCATGTCAGAGCAGAAAGGACCCTGGGAGATCACCAAGCCCAACCCCTCTTGCAGAGATGGAGGCCAGAGAAGGGCAGACACTCTCCAAGGAGGGCTGCCTGGAGTGGGGATTTGGAGGCGCTGATACCCCGGTAGCCTCAGAGCAGGAGTTGTAAGTTGTAAGCTCTGCAAGAGCTGGTCCCTGAGTGTGGGCGTGGGGGAAGAAAGCCCTGGAAACAGCCGGGAACTGTGGGTTGTGCTCCCTACCCAGAGAGTTGAGAACTTGCTCACTTTCTATCCTGCCCCCTCCTCCAAGGATACTCCCAAGAGGCTGGTCAGAGTTGTAACTCCTCCCTACCCCACCCTGCCCTGCCCCCTTGGAACTGGACTCACGGGGTGATGGCCCGCCCCCTCTTTTTTCCCATGTCTTGGAAAAAACTGGCTGGCTAATTCCCCCGCGACCCCTCCCCCTACCACTACCACCACCACAACACACAGCCACACAGGCCACCACCAGTAAGCACACACAGCTGACTCATTTTCCCCAGAGGACCCTGGACCAGGGCAGATGTCAGTGGTTGGGTAGAAAGTGGTGCCAGGCCAGCACCCCATAGTGGAGCCCAAAGCTTTGGGCAAATGGCCAGTCATGCTCCTTTGAGGTCCAGGCTCTGCAGCTCCCCCCATCCCTTAAACCCACATTACTATAGTGCCCCAGATCCTATGTCCTTTGACCCTGGCCTGTCTTCTAGCTTTACTCCGCCCCAGGCCAGCCCCGTGACTGGGGCTGTGTATGGAGTACATCCCTGGCCTTGGCTGCTCTTCCCTTTCTCCTTGCATTTGGATCCTCCCACTCCCTACCCAGCACCCCCCTGGTTGTCCCCCACGGCTCAGCTCAACAGCCATCAGTTCCTCTGGTGGTGCACCAGAGGGGTCCTGCCCCCAGTGTCCCTCTCTGAGCATGTTTATCTGGTCCTATCCCCATCTTCTCCCTGCTCTGTGGCCAGGGGCTCTTTGGATGCCCCACAGACAGACTGGCTCGGCACCTGAAAGTACCAGACCCCCTGGTGGGTGTCTGAGGGCTGCAACAGAGCACAGACTCTCATTGCGGGTGGGGGAGCGGGGGCGTGCAGGGTGGAGAGCATTTAACAAGAATGAGTCCATACCATCCTGCCACCTCAAGCCGGCTGCATGCTTCTGCTTCTTTTTTCTCATCCACAAAATGGACATCTGAACTCCCAGCTAGCAGAGCTGTACAAGGATTCATAAGTTCATGCTCATTAAGGGCCCACAACAGTGCCTGGCATGTAGTAAGTGCTCAGTAAATGGCAGCTGTTCTGTGAATTATTCTTCCCTTCACCTCAAGTGGGTTTGGGAGTCAACTGGAAAGGTCTGGCCTGCATCCTGTCCAGATGGATGACCTATCTTGTTCCCCTCCTGGGATGCAAGGTGTGAAGGAGGGAGCGGGGTGTGGCGTAGACTGGCAGTCTCGGCCAGTCTGCCGAGGCAGGTGGGGCAGGTCCATCCCTCTTTGCTATTCTGAGTTCTGGATTGCTTCCTTCCCAGCTTCCCCTGTAGGAGCTCAGCTGAGCCCCAGATTCCACGGGTTGCTTTCCTTGTGCATTTCAGTGCCATCTCAGCTCTGAGCTTTTGGGGGGATCTGCAGCTGGTTCTGAGTCTTCCCAGGTCACCAGGGTAGAGTAACAGCAGCAGGAATCCAGGATTTGGAATCCAGCAGCAGGCGTAGGAGTGACCCTACACCTATGGCACGAGAAAGCACACCTCTTTTCCCTTCTCAGAGGGCTGCAGGGCCAGACTGTGTCTCCAAGGTCAGGTTCCTTGATGGGTAACTCCCCCTTCGGGCTGCCTCCTGCCCTCTTTGGCCCCCGTGCTCTGGTCTTCCCGACATTCTGGAGCCCTGGCTTCCCCCAGCCAAGGAGGCAAGGCGCACAAGTCAGCAGTGAAAACAGAAGTCTGGAAGAACAAAGCTCTGAGCCAGCGCAGGCTCGAAACGTTATTAGCAGTAGCCTGAACAGGATTGGAACAGGAGCAAAAGAATCGGCAGGGCCTCCTTCTGGAGCCAACTTTCCAGGCCCAGAGCTTACTTAGATGGCTTCTTGGCTCTCCGGGCTCTGTCTCTGTTCCTGTTGGTGAAGGATGAGACTCGGTCTCTGGCAAGTAGGAAGTCCCTGTAAGTCTCCGATTTCTTTTCCCTGGGAGACCAGTCAAGTGGAAAAGATCGTGTGTCAAGTAGCTTCAGAGTCAGAGGATGTGGGTCACTGGCGTGCTGTGTGGCCTTGGACAAGTTGCTGCCCCTCTCTGAGCCTCCATTGCCTGTCTCTCTGGGGAGATGGGTCTAGAAGCTGGCCTGTAAAAGGACTTTCTTCTGTTCTGTACCCACACTGTATTGGGGCTATATAATGCATGGAGTGCATGCAGAATCCAGTCTGAGAGGGTCAGAGGCACTTGTCATAGTGACCGAATGTGGAAATGGACCTTCAAGGCTGAAATTCCCAAGTTGGAAACCAAGGTGTTAGGAGCTTAATTGAAGAGACATTTCTGATCCTATCTCCCCTGTGAGTCCTCTTTATCCAGAGTTTCAGGGACTAAAAATATTCTCCCCAGGTTACCTTCCTATTCTCTATAAAGTCATCTGTCTCCTTGCTGTAACCACAGCAGGAACACTTGACCGAGAAGGACAAATGGTCCTTGCACCTTCTTCCTCTCTGTACAGATAAGAAACGTCCAAAGAAGGGAGCCTGTGACATGTGCCAGTGAGACTCAAGGAGGGAAGGCTGGCGCCTGGAAAGGACTGGAGAGACTGAAAGGAAATGGAAGAGAAGCGAATGAGGGGGCAGGACTCTGGGAAATGAAGGACAGTGCCTTCTTCAAGGGAAACAAGTTCCCTGGTCTGGCTGATCTCCAGGACTGCTGATAGGAAGTAGGGCCAACTTCTCCTTTGCAGGACTTCTCGGTGCCTTACGTGTGCAGTTGTGCTTCAGGAACCGCAAGACAGGGACTCGGGAAACAGCACTTCCCCCGTCTACCTGGCCAGTTTCCTGGTGGATGTGAGGAATAGTACTGAAGAATTAGAACCCCAGAGTCTGCCCCCAGGGTAACTTTGAGCAAGGACCTGCCCTCCCTGAATTTCGGTGCCAGTCCAATCAAAGTCACCTAGTATTTCTCTTCAGGGCAAATTCACTTCAGGCTGGCAGGTCAAGCAAGGGTCACGCTGCCCCCACACTGCTCAGCACATGGACTTTAGTCTTTGCTGGCTGCTGAGCTGATGGTGAGGCCCCTGGAGGCAGGGAGGACTGGCCCCGTGAAAAGCCATTTTCCCAGAGGGGGTGATTAGAGAAGGTGAGGATGGACCAAGGACTAAGCAAGAACAGCTCTGGGAACGGTCAGTGGCAGGGAGGACCAACTAGCATCGAGAGCTTAGGAGGACGCTTTAAAGTCCAGAGCCTGTCATACCGGGCAGTTCCTTTCCCAAAAATACACCTAGGTGCCTGTCAGGTGCTGGGAATACAAATGAGAACAAGGCTGATAGGATCTCCTCCCCTGAGGGACTTGATCTAGAAAGGGGAACATGTGAATAGCTATTACATGTGGGTTGCTGTTGTCATGGGGTGTGTGCAGTGGACTGTGGGAGGTGACCCCCAAGCTGTAATCTACACTGGTATGACAACTGACTGAGCAAAAGAGTAGTGTTTAGATCATAGGAGCAGCATGTGCAAAGGCCCTGAAGCTGGAGAAGGCTTCCAGGAGCTGCCATTAGCATGAATGCTGTTTCAGCCAGCTTGCTTTATGTTGCAAGTAGCTCAAGACCTTACCCAACATGGCTTAAACAGCAAGGGAAGTTATGATTACCCATATCAAGAGGTCCAAAGGAAAAGCAGCAGTAGAGTTGATTAATTTGGCATCTCAGGACCCATCATTGTTGTGTTCTGCCTCCCTCCTATGCTTACGGTGCCGTGTCCTCATGTGCACAGAATGGCTGCAGTAGCACATCCTCACTCATCAAAATACACAAAGACTGGGAGAGGATCTGTCTCTTTGACACACTTTCCCCGGCCCCTGATGGACATCCTTCATGTCTCACTGGCCACATTGGGTGACCTACATGCCTAAACCAGTCACTGCCATGGATGGAATTGACTTCAACTTATCTAGATTCACCTAGTATCCCCTGGATGTACCTCCCTGAGCAAGCAGAAAGGGGGGGGTGACTGTAAATGGGTGACCCCCAGTGTCTTTTATATTGCCCAGGGCAGGATTATTACTGACCTAATTGCAATGAAATTGAAACACTTGTCATTAAATCACAGGGTGTGAGCTTGCTTTCCAAGCTTGAAAGCAACCCACGGAATTTGGAAGGACTCAGGGCTCCAGACAATAACGCCAGCAGACAGGTTTCCTGGATTACGTGGTTCCCCAATGCACACCACCAGAGCTTCTCCCTCAAACATGGATCCTGAGCCTGTGTGTCCCAGCCTTATGCCTCACCACCCGCCTGACTGGGCTCTCTCTGCCCACACCGCAGCCGGCCATCCCTGGCCACGTGCCGCCCTCCCCTTCGCCTGCTTGGGGATCAGATGCCCTGGGTGTCTCGGGTGTCACCTGTGGCTGCTCCCACAGGAAGGTGAAATCAGATCACTGCCTTTGCCCATCTTGGCAGGAGCCGCTAAGCAGGCTGTTAACCCTCAGGGCCCCAGAATGCAAGGCTGTCTCAGGATCGCCTCTGTGCCTGCCTTCAGGCTGAGCCCTGAATGTGGATGAGCTCATTTGAGCCTCACGCCTGCCTGGCCTGCAGCATAGAGAGTGTCGTCGAGCTGCAGAGGAGGAGGCAGGCACAGGGAGGCTGAGTAGGACTCATCTAAGGTCACACAGCTGGTTGCAGTGGGGCCAGGTTTGCACCTGGTTCTGCTTAACTTCCCATCTTTTTTTAAATCCTGTCTCCCAACAGCATAAGGCAAGATAGGCAACTTCTTGCATACAGCCTCGGTTCGTATTATGGGGTCTCCCCCCTCTGCCTTGGGGGGTAGGGAGAGCTCCTTTCTCTTGCCCTTTGGGGAGGTCAATCATCCAAGCAGTCTGGTCTTCCTGCTCTGCTGCCCATGGGAGCCCAAGTTCACAAGGCTGTAGTACAGTTGGGGAGACTCAGGTCCAGGGAGGGGTAAGGGCTGTTGTGCAGTGAGTTAGCAGCAGATTCATTCCGAGCTAGAAACTGGGTCTCAGATGCCCAAGGCAGGGCTTCCTGCTCATTCGTCCTGCCCCGGGGCCGTGCTTTCTAGGCCTGTGAGAAGCGAGGTGGTTTATGCTGTGTTAGCAGGCGAGGCTGCGCCTGGAGACCCGGGAGTGGGGACTACACGAATGGGGTCCCCAAGCCTGCTGCCACCTCCTGAGGATGACACCACGTGGAATCGGGTCTGACTGATCCTCCCTCAACCCCCGGAGCCGGATCTGGGCCCGGATCTGATGCCACATCTGCTTGTCTCCTGGTCTCTAGGGGGTTTCTCTTCACCTGGATCTTAGTCTCGTTTGCCTGTCACCTGGCCTCCACCCAAGGAGCTCCTGAAGGTAATCCTCTCTTCTCTTTGTCTAGGGGAGACAGGGGAGGACAGCGGGGATGTGAGAACGTGGGCATAGGAGATACCGATGGCTCAACTTAGAATTCGATGCCTCAGTTTTCTCATCAGTAGAATGGGGCCAGTCAAGGTCACATCCCTCTGGCTTCAAGAAGTCAGTTTGACATCTTGAAAGGGTTAGGATGGGCTGCGCAGAAATGCGAAAGGGGGACCCTTTTTGTGCCTGTCAGGGCAGAACTTGAATAAATCACCGGATTCCTAAGCCCTCGGTTGTCCTCACGGGTCCCATGATCACCTCAAGAACCTCTGAGAGGACCCTCAAGGCCACAGCGGCCATGACCCGAGCTGGCGACCCACCCTTGTCTCTCCGTGAGACCGGCTTTCCCCAGGCTTCCCTGAGGAGCTGTCCAGGGGGCCAGGGAGGCGGTGGGCTGGCTGCACAGCTGCCTGTGGAAACCGAAACCTCTCCCACATCTGTTTGTCAAGCAGCCATGATGCCTCTGAAAACAGCGGCCCCGCCCCCTCCACCCCTGTCGGTCCGTGTGTGGGGCAAGCAGCTGGCACCCCTAGCACCCGTGGCTTGACCTGGCTGCTCGGCAGCAATCGGGCCCTGGGAGAGGGGAGCTGTGCCTGCAAGGAGTCCTGCTGCCCAGCAACGTTTTGTGCAAATGTCATATTTTCCAAGCTTGCTGTTTCCCCCATAAAGTAGGTGAACAGCTGTCCAGAGTCCTGAGTCAGGCTCTGGGGGTGTGGGGGGAGGCTGGAGCTGTATGCAGCCAGGTTTATGTAATAAAGGATCTTGCTGTAGCCAGTTGGCTGGGCCCATCCTGCTTGATGTTGGACTGCTCTCTTTCCCCAGCCCCCTAGCTCCTCACCCCCAATGGGGTTCTGGATGTATCCCCACCCTGCCTTCCAGCCCAAGGAGCTCCAGTATTGTACCCTGTGGTTTAGAAGGGCCCTGGCGCTGGCACCCCGGGTTCAAATCCCTACTCTATGAGCTCCGTGACTTTGGGGCAAGTTGTTAGAGTGATTTTCTGACCTTCATCTATACGGTGGGGATAATGAAGTCCCTGCTTCTAGCTGAATGAGAGAAACAAGTGTGACTGTCATGAAAGGCACTTGGCACATGGTCATGAATGTGCTTTTTTGTTATGCTTGAGCATAGATAGCCGTGTTCATTTAACATAGCTTATGGTGACATCCATGGAATCCATAGAATCAGTCATGCCGCCTGGTCTTCCAGTTGTCATTTTCTTGGGCTGTGTGCTGTGGTGTGTAGGGAGAGCTACCTGCAGGTCTGGGGGCATCCAGGGGCTGCCCAGGTGGGACAAGTGGAGAGTAGCTGACTTTTGGCCCCTGCAACTTCTCCATCACATCTTCTCCCTTAGTTAAGTTGTATATAGTGACAAAAAGTTTCCAGTGATGAAATCATGCAATGTGCTTCTACTCAGAGCATCCTTATGTGTTGCTTTAGATTAGCTCACAGCTTGGGCACAGATAGAGGTGGGAGAAAGGAGGGGTTTGAAAGGAGTTAACACCTTCAATCCTAATCAACCTGAAGTTGCAACCTGAAGTATAGACTTCTTAACTTCCTACCGGTTCTAAGTGACACTTTGTGACTGTCTCCAGAACTGTTTTCCCTTGTCTTACAGTTGGGGAAATGAGGCCCAGGGATCAAGAGGAGTTACTCAGTGCAGGGCTTGAGCCATTTCCTCCTCCCAACCACCCTATAATGGCAGAGGCACACTATGGTCCCATTTTCTTGTGGAGGCGACTGAGGCTGGGAGTTGGGCTCTTAAGCCTCAACTTGTTGCCAAGCTCCCATTTTCTCCCAGTCCACCTGTCTGTCCAGACATCTGTCAGTCTGTCTCATAGCTGTCTGCAGAGCACCACCTGAGTGCTAAGTGCTCACATTCAGCTCCAGGCACCTCTCAGCATCTCCCTCGCCCTGGGTGATGAAGCAGGAAACTTCTGCACAAAGGGCGAGGTCGCTAGCCCTCTCCACTGAGACAGCGCTTCAGAGCTGGCGTTCGTAGACCTGAGCCAGCGTGTCTAACCAGCAAGCTGCCGGGTGGGGAAGCTTCTCCATAAACACCACGGAAACCCTCCTTTTGCTTTAGTTATACTTATGTGCTTTCTGAATGGCTGTGACCTGGCCAGACCAGGTCAGATGGGCAAACATTTCACCAGAGGACAGAGATTGCCGGATGCTTTGGTGACTGCCCATGCTTGCTCCAAAAGCACACAAGGGAGGAGGGGAACCATTGGACACCCACAGAACACAGCCTCTCCTTTCAACACCGTCCCCCCAGACTTGCAGAGTGAGGCGGGAAGGGGAGTAGGTCATCTCCTAAAGGGGTAAAACCAATCAGGGTAAAACCCTGCATATGCTTATCAAATTCTAGGTCACGTCACCCTGCTCCCTCACTTCCAGGTCTGCTTCCTGGAAGAAAGAAGGGGAAACCAATCAGATGGGAGCCTCTCATAGCCCCGACATGGACATATGGTGACTAGCATCACTTTTAGTATGAGTAGTCATCGGTTTTTGTGTGCCAGCTTATTTTGGGGCCAGTCACCTCTTTCAGATATGTTAACTCATTAAATCCTCACAGCATCTTTCTTTTTTCTTTTTCTTTTTCCTTTTTTTTCTTTTGAGACTAGGTCTTGCTATGTTGCCCGGGGGTAGTCCCAATTCCACAGACTCAAGCGATCCCCAGCCTCAGCTTCCCAGGTAGCTGAGATTACAGGAACGTGCCACCATGCCCAGCTATTTTTTGAGACTAGGTCTCGCTATGTTGCCTGGGTAGTCTCAAACCCGCAGACTCAAGCGATTCCTAGCCTTGGCCTCCCTCCCTAGGTGGAATTAAAGACACGTGCCCGGCCACAGCGTCTTTCTGAGCTTGCTACTATAGAATCCCACTACATGGATGAGAAATTGGAGGCACCACAGTCACAGGACTAGTGTTGGAGCTGGGATTTGAACCCAGGGAGTTTGGCTCCCATCTGTTTTAGCCATTGTGCAAGGTCAGGCGACCTGATGAAGGACGGGTTTCATCTGCAGCTCAGCCACAAGCCTGGGGCAGTGCTCCGTTGGGTTGAGTGAGCTTGTTACCAAGCAGCTGGGGTTTGTCCTCACCACCTAGGCACAAACGGAGGGGTCTGGGGCTAGAGCAGGTTCTGACCATGCCCCCTCTGCCCTCTCTTTCCAGATGTGGACGTCCTCCAGCGGCTGGGCCTCAGCTGGACGAAGGCGGCGAGCGGCCGGAGCCCTGCACCTCCGGGCGTCATTCCGTTCCACTCAGGCTTCATCTTTACGCAGCGGGCCCGGCTCCAGGCCCCTACGGCCGCTGTCATCCCCGCTGCCCTGGGCACAGAGCTGGCACTGGTGCTGAGCCTCTGCTCCCACCGGGTGAACCATGCCTTCCTCTTCGCCATCCGCAGCCGGAAGCACAAGCTACAGCTGGGTCTGCAGTTCCTCCCCGGCAAGATGGTTGTCCACCTGGGACCCCGGCGCTCCGTGGCCTTTGACCTTGATGTGCATGATGGGCGCTGGCACCACCTGGCCCTGGAGCTCCGAGGCCACACCGTCACCTTGGTGACAGCCTGCGGGCAGCGCCGGGTGCCCATCCCACTGCCTTTCCACAGGGACCCAACACTCGACCCCCAGGGCTCCTTCCTCTTTGGGAAGATGAGCCCACATGCAGTCCAGTTTGAAGGTGCACTCTGCCAGTTCAGCATCTACCCCGTGGCGCAGGTCGCTCACAACTACTGTACCCAACTGAAAAAGCAGTGTGGACAGACCAACACATACCGGTCCCAGCTGGGACCCCTCCTCCCCCAAGACTCTGGTACTCCCTTTGCCCTGCTAGGCCTGGAGAACCTGACTACGGCCACAGCAACCCCGGGGACACAGCCAACAGGCCAGGGGAGCCGGGGGACTGTGGTGACTGCCATCCCCACCAAGCCCCTGAGGACTCGCACCCTTGACCCAAACCAGCGGGTCACAACAAGAGGTCCAGCCCGGACCCTGCCATCCCCTGCCAAACTGTCCGCCAACGAAGTGCTTCGTCCTGCACCCCCAGCCTCTTCTGCCAGCTCCACCAGACCTGTCCAGCCTCTTCAGAAAAGCATAGCTACCGAAATCCCCAAGAGTCACCCAGCCAAGTCTCCGGTCCCGTCTTCAGTTGTACCCCTCAAACGCCCACCTCCTACACAAAAGGCAGCTCTGCCTCCCTTCACGAAGTCAGCCCTACCCACCAGAAAGCCAGTGCCACCCCCTTCCCACCTCGTTCCTGCCAGAGCCTCACGTCCCACATCGAAGCCCGCCCAGAGGAAGTCTGGAACAACCAGACCTCTCCAACCCAGCACCCAGTCCCTCCCTCCCACCGCTGGTGCCTCCAAGAAGCCCTTTCCCACGGTGGTCAAGCCTGCGGCCAAGGCAAGCAGTGGTGCCAATGAGCCGGCCCCTGCCCATGCCAGCACACATAGACCTCCCCAGCCCACTGCCTTGCCCCCATCACTTGTCCCTGGTCCTGCCTCAGCCAGGACAGTGAGACCACCAGCCACAGTGATGTCTCCAACCTCAGTCCCTCGGACCCACACTCCAGGTCCAGCCTCCCCTGGAAACAAGAAACCCGCTGGCTCAGAAGCTGCAAAGAAAGACAGACCCAAGAGCAGCCCCGGGAAGCCTGTCCCTCTCAGACCTGGGAAGGCAGCCAGGGATGTTCCGCTGAATGAGCTGACCACTGAACCCAGCTCCAGGCGACCCCGGCCCCACCAGCACACCACCCCAGCCTTGGCTCCAGTGCATTTCCTGTCCTCCAGCCCCCGGCCCACAAGCAGAGGCTATCCGTTCTTCCACCTGGCGGGGCCCACGCCTTTCCCTCTGCTGATGGGACCTCCAGGGCCCAAGGGAGACTGTGGCTTGCCGGTAAGACTGGAGGCTGGTGGGTGCGCATGTCTCTGGGAGTCTGCGTGGGTGATGGGAACGATCCGGTCAGATGGTTGCCCAGGGTAAGGGCAGAGGAAACAAAAAACTTGCAACAGACCTGGCATGCAGGTCCCTCCCTCCTCCACCACTGCTGTGTTCTTCACTGTACATCCTGCTCTAGATTTGCAGGTCCCTGGGTCTAGTGGCCTCCCCTGGTGAGGTGCTGTCCTGGCTTTTGGCTTTTGGTCCAAGTCGTCTTTGCTAGCCCAACTTCAGGTGGTTTAAAGGGAACCACTACCTGGCGGAGCCCAGGTCACATCGCCTTGAAGACCAGCTCTCCAGGGCAGTGTCTCAGGCCTAACCTCTGGTCTGGCATTTTCAGACAAAGGTCGTGCATGGGGAGTCCTGGATGTGTTTTGCTTGGCACATGCGCATTGTTTAAACATATTTAATAAGTTGCTAACATTTTAAAAATGTGAGAGATTTCTTAGAAAAAACTTGGCGACCAGCTTCTCTTGGAAGGTGGGGAGAGGTGGTGGCCCGCTTGCCGCGGTCGGGTCAAGGCTGACCCCCTGACTGGCCAGTTTGACTGTCTGCTCTGGTCCAACCAGAGCCACTTGGGTCTTCCAGCCCCGTCTTCCCCCCATTGATGCTGCCTGGCTAGGCCCTGTAGACATTTCATTTCGTGACCCCTGTAGAGGGGTCTGGGGCGAGGAGGGTGAGGGCAGACCCAAGCAGTCAAGGAAGGGAAAAGAACATTCTCAGTGTAGGACATATTCTCAGGGTCAATGCTTCCAGCTTGCTTGGAATATCTCCAGGGGCGACGACCTTTCTGAGGCTGGAGGCCAGTTCCGCCGGGTGGGGAGTGATACAATGGAGTTTCCAGAAAACCCGGGCCTCTGCTCTGGTCTCCAGCCTAGGAGATGACCCACGTGTGGTTTCCTTCTTTCCAGGACTGGGTCTCCCCACAGGTTCCATGTTTGAGGTTAGGCTCCCTACCACGTGGAGACAGTGGCAGACGGTGGGAATTCCCGGGCCTTACAAACACATTTAATGAGTTTTAATAATCATTAGGAATAATATTTATTCAGCCTGTCTCCAAGGGGACCTTGAGCCCGTTTTTATTATTACCATATTGTGGAACTTATGGAAATGGTATGCATTGCTTTGCAATTATGTCAACATTCTGCTCGAGTCCATGTTCTGAAATTGGCAGGGAGAGTTGGGAGCTGAAGAAAGAAAAAGGAAGCTTTCCCAGGCACCAGGTGCCTTGGGCCCCATCCACTTCCCAAACTGTGGGTGCTGGGCTCACTGGCCAGGAGGTCAAAAGAGGGTAAATTGCCACCCCTCTGGCAGGGTGATAAGACTCAGGGTTCTCCACCCTGGCCACATGGCACCTCCCAAAGAGGAGGCCAAGACTTCCTCCCAAGGCTGTGGGTGGTGTGGAGGGAGGATGGTTGTATCCAAGCCAACAGGACTTTGAGAACTTGAGGGGTGTCGAATTTGCCTTGGGCTTATCGTATGTCTGAGCCACATACTCCCTCCCTGGGTCTGGTGATGTGGCTCAGCGGGCCAGACTTTGTTCTTGAGCTGCCCCAGGATCAGAAAAGACCCTGGACAGATGCTTAGGGATTACTCAGCTCAAACCTTATCACTAGGCAGGGAGAGGAGCTGGAGACTGCCCAGAGAGGGCTAGGACTTACCCGAGGCCACACAGCACATAGGAAGTTGACGGTTATACCTCAGCTCCAGAAACTGACCAGCACTTTCCATCCCACTCCCTTGAGGGCCCATCCTGAGAAACTGTGACTCAGGGCCAAGCTGCTGGGGGCTTCAGAGATGTGTCAGACTCTGTCATCGACCTCAGAGGAAGAGCTCACAGCAAAAGAATCTTGTTTCTATACCCATCAAGTTTAGGAGCTACTGCTACATATGTGGCATCTCCTAGGGCCTCCCGGGGGCTGGTTCAGGAGGGCAGGCTGTGTGTGCCAACTCCTGCTGTGCAGATAAGGGGACGGCGGATCTTGGAGAGTTAAAAGTCTTTGCCAAGAGCATCCAGCATGTCCTTGCAGGAGCCAGGAGGCAAGGGCCATGACTTTTCCTGTTCCTCTTGGAGATACGAGAGGGAGGCCTTGTCAGTCTGCTGGGTCAGGCTTTGTCATCCTGCCTCATGCCTCACACTGTCCCCTAATCCCACTCTCTCTGCTCCCCTCCCCCATCTTGGAAGCTTTCATCACTCCAGTAGCAACCAAAGAGCTTCTAGAAGCTTTGTCTACTCAGCCATGTAGCAGATAGCAAACCAGCAACTGACATTTCACCAGCTACCAGCAACGATATAATTGAGTGACATCTTGGAGTGATAGACTTGTTCCTTCTGTCCTCTCTTATCTGCTCCCAACCCCCATATCTATTTGGGATTTGCACCCAGCAGGGCTGAAGTTGTGGTCTAGGGCACAGGGCTTAACTGTTCCTAGTCCTGGGTTAAAATCCTAGCTCCAGGCCTTACGATTTTCATGGCCCTGACTGCCCAGAAGCCTCAGTTTCTGCAGAAAGAAAGACAGTAAGAGCTCCCACCTCCAGGGGAGACAATTGGGTCATCTCCAAGGCCACCTTCGAGATCTAACTTGGCAGAGTGACTTTGGGGAACTTTCCTCTCCCTGGAGCTACTTCTCCTGTGGGACTGTGTGGGGCCTGTGAGGAGTGCAGTGGCTGTGTGGGACCTGTCCTGTCTGGGTCTCCGGGGCCATGAGGCAGACTGGCAGAGGGTGAGGCTGAGTTCTGAGCCCAGGCCTGCCAGGAGTTGTGGCCGTTGAGCAAGGGAGCTCTGTGAGAGCCCTGGGAGTGGGGGTGGGGAAGGAGCCTGGAAAAGCTGAGCTTGGCCCGGGTGAGTTGGGGCGGGGAGCGTGTGGTGCACAGAGGCTGCACAGAAGCTGCACAGAAGCCCCACGCCCAGGAGGAGGCGAGTGAAGGCCTTATTTATTCATCATCAGGCCGCTGGCATTTGCACACACTTGTGCTTCTTGCGAGCGTTACCTTGGGGAGATCGGCTGAGGTCCTGGTCCACAGCAGATGCTCCCTGGCTCTCTGTGAGCTGAATGAAGAAATTGGATGCTTACAAAAAGTTGGTTGTCCCTGGCTCCTTGAGGTTACACAGATCTCCGCTGTTGTGAGGTCAGGAGGTCACATGGCGTGTAAAAGCACACAGATCAGATTTAGAATGACCTGGATTTGAACTATTCCCTTCCCCAACCATCCTTTCATTCTTTCAACAAATGTTGATTGAGTGTCTCTTTGGTGCCAGGTGCTGTGTGACCTTTGGCCAGTTGCTTAGCCTCTCTGAGCTTCACTTTCTGCCACTGCAAAATGGGATGATGATGCCTTTCTAGATTTTTATGTGGGATGAGAAACAGAGCACCCTGCACTACTACAACCTGAGTCCCAGCAGATTGTTGTGACTGATGGTTGACTGGGGTATTGTTGTGGTAGGAGAACCAGGAGGATCTGGTCACAACCTGATATTTGTTTGTCAAGACTTGTCATGAAAATAACTTTTCTTAGGGAGGCAAGTGAACAACCTAGGGTCTGTCAGTGGGACAGGATTAGCCCAGGAACCTGAATGGATAAGCATCTCCTGCTAAGTAGAGGGAGGAAGGTCTTTGAAACAGAACATGCCTCCTCCTTCATCCCTCTGCATTATACCTTCACTCAACATTCCTTAACTTTTTTCCATTGGCTTATTTTTCCCTAGCAACACATCCTAGATCCATAGCTGGGGGGTAGTAGCTCTTAGTGTCTCTAGGGTCTTCATACGTTTGTTGATTAGAAATTGGGGCCAGATTTTGACAAATTCATTCCGCACACTGCTATGCTTTGGAATGCTGGAGAATGAAGGCAGGATATTTTGTTTCCTATTTGCACGTTGTGTTCCAGTATCTGTGTCCCCAGCAAAGTGGTTTGTGTGCTGTATCCAGCGGCCTCCGGCAGGGGACAGGGTAACGGCAGAGAGTTTACAGATTTACAGAGGTCTGGGCAGCAGCCTGGGTATCTGCCGGGGCTGGTGAAGCACACAGGCTCACCTGTAGGAGAGGGAAAGGTGTTGCCAGAACCTCATGAGAGTTCAGCAGTGAAAAGGGCTTTCCTGCGAGGAGACCAAACAACACAGCAGAGAGGGAGCTCCAAGAGAGAAATATCCACCTGCTCTCACCTTCTGCTCTGTAGTATTTTATTGGATCTTCCCCTTTGGCCAAGCCCAGCCCTTGGAAGCAGACAGCAAGTAGATTGAGGGTGTAACCCAAAAAGGTCAGTTTCTCAGGGTTCCAAATGAATTCCGGGAGCAAATGGCTCTGTGCACAGAGAAAAACTCTTGTACACACACCCATCTCAGAAGATGGGTTTTGCATGCCCATTTAACAGCTGGACAAACTGAGGCCCAGAGGCACAAGGCGTAACTCAAGGCTACACTCAGTTCTGTCTTTGAGGGTCGCTTCCTAGTAAGCACAGGATGGCCCAGCTCCCTGTGGGCTATTCTTGGAAATAATCATGAGCTCAATGGTCAGAGGTGGGGGGGGGGCTTTGAGAGCCCCTGCCTCCCCCCATCAGGCTACAGGCAGTGAACAGAAGCCCAGACACTGAAAGGTCATTGCTCAGGGTCACCAAGCAGGACTGGACTCAGGTCTCCCAATCCCAGGCCTATGAAACCTCTCCTTGCTGTTGCAGGGGGTGGGGGTGGTGAGGAGGGTGGGGGGAGCATGCCAGCCGGGACTGACTTCTTTCCACCAGGCTTGGCAGGAGGCCCTTGCAGCTGGACACAAGGGTGGACTTGTTCCGTGAATGGGGTTCCCCTCGGTCTGCTGTCGGAGGCCAGGACCCTTGGGGGAAGCCCAGAGCGGGGGCTGCTTGGTTGTTTCCATGGCTCTGTTTGCGTGAGCCGTGAGCCTAGGCCTCCCCCGCCTACCCCAGACAGGCTTGCAGCCCTCGCCCCCCTCAGTTCTGGGTCCTCTCAGAGGCCCTGTTGTTTGCAGTGTGAAGTGGAAAATCCCACCCCCACCTCGTGAATCATCCTGGAGTCGCCCTCTCAGGCTGCGGGCCTTGGAAAGAAATGGCAGCATTTTTCCACTGCGTGGAGAACAGGCAGGGTCTCGACCAGGGGAGGGGGCAGGAGCTCCCTGTTCACGAAGTAGCTCTGCATAGGGAAGGGTCGGGGCTGCAGCTGCAGGAGGGCAGCTGGGCGACCAGGCTAGGTCGGGAGAGCAGAGGGCTGGCCTGCCGTTGGCAGTAGCCGGGCTATGCACCACCATCTCCAGGCTGGGCTGTGGGTCCCATTGGCTCAGGGTCTGCTCTGCAGATGTTGTGAATGAGGTCACCCTGCAGCCTGGATGCCCTCATTTCTAGGATAAAGGAAATGCCAAGAGGAAGTGTCCCGGCCTCCACCGCTATGGCCCTGCCAGCCTCCCTGAGGGAACTGCTCCCCGCAGACGCTGTCCCTTCCTGGAGCCCTCAAAAGCCCTTTATCCCTCTGGGTGTTGGCCCTCTTTTCTGTGGGATGGGCGTGATCTCACCTTTCCTCTGCTCTGGCTAACCTAGAGGAGGAAATCGCCACCACCCTCAACGGACAAGGGATTTCAGGAGGTTATGCACCTGGTCAGAACTCGCCTGCCCAAGGTGGTGGGTGCGGAAGCTGCTTAGGGTGGGAGGACAAGTCAGATGATGCTGGATGATTCTAGGCTTTGCCTGTTAGCTGTGTGGCCTTGGGCAAGTCGCTTGGCCTCTCTGTGCGACTCTGATTTCTCATCTGTTAAAAGTGCTTGGGAATGATAATGAGATTTGCTCAGCCTAAGCCCTCTGCATTCCCTTTTATTTCTGGGTCCTCTGGGAGAATTTGGGCAGGAAAGCCTTCTAAGAAGAGAAACGTTTTTGCTCTTCCCAATAGCAGATGTCTTCTGAGGAGCGTGGCTTAACATTTGAGTTGGGAAGTTTCTGGTGGTTTTGTTTTTACTTTTTACCAGAAATAGTGGCTTTAACCCCATTTCACAGTTAAAGGATGAAAACTCGGAGACCGGAAATCGCCTGCCCAAAGTCACACAGCTAGGGGTGGGGGAGCCCAGTGTGAACCCAGGCCCCCAGTCGTGCACTGTCCTCCACTGCCTTCTGGGGAGCCTGCCCCCCAAATGCTAGGTCTGTAGGCTCCTGAGTGGAAGAGATGGCCTCCACTCTGGCCAGAGGCGCCAGGGGCTTGGAGGTGACCCCCACTTGCCTGAGGTCACGTGGCAGCCCCCCGCCCTCCACTCCTTACTCTTTGCATAGACCCTGAGACCTCATTGCCCATATCTGCCTGACTGGGTCTCTCTGCTGATTTTTATTCATGGACCAGCAAGCACGTGGTGACCACAGGCCAGAACTATGAGCGGAGGCTGCCCAGCGTGAGATCTGGATTAATTACCAGCCAGACCGTACTAGGTTTTCAACACCGATTTTAACTCTGGGCAGAAAACCTGGAATCTCGTTGATGGTTATTTGAAACAAATGAATTCCCCAGGCTTCACACATCCTCGAAAGCCTGGCTTCCTTCGAAGGCTTAGTGCTTGGTTCTTCACATCAGGAACTTAGCTCATCCTTTAGTTCTTCGGGGCAGCCGGGACCCTTTGTAAAGGGAGCACTGGTGACTCAGGCTGAGGGACTTATACAAAGTCTCCCACTAATGAGCAGCAGAGCCCAGATTTGAGCAAAGGTCAGCACACGGCTACTTGGCTGCCTCCCTTCCTGCATGATGGGAAGAGTGGTGAGGCCATAGGGGCCCCATGAATGCCATGCTGCTGGGTGAGATCTTTACCTGTGGTACATGGGAGCCATTGACTGTTGTAGAGTGGGAGAGTGCCTGGAAGAGGTCACTGCAGCTGTGGGGAGGAGGATTAGAGTGGGGAGATGGTAGAGATGGGGAGACAAATGAGGGCCTGTTTGAAGTTTTTGGGGAGCTATGATGAAGGTTCGACCAGGCTAGACCAGATCACTGGGGCAGAGGAGGCATTTGAGTGATAGTCATGCTGGGTTCTATGCTGGCACAATAAAGTGAGTCTAGCAATAAAGTGAGGTCACCCAAACCTTTTTGTTTCCCGGTACACATAAAAGTGAAGTGTGTAATAGCATTGCGTCTGAAACACACACCATGCACAGCTGAATTTAAAAATATTTTATTGCTGAAAAACAAAAAGTGAAGTAGGCATTGCTCTTGGAAAATTGACCCCCACACACCTCTTCAGTGCAGGGTCACACCAACCTCTCATTTATAGAAAGCACAATAAAGTGTGGTATGTCTGCATAGCAAGCTATTAAATGCTTGCCATCTCTCATTTCATCCTGGCGATAATCCTCCGTGGAGGATGTTACTGTTCTCATTTAGAGGCACAGGCTGATGAGTGGCCACATTGAACTTGAAACCATACCTATCTGATACCCTTTATGCTACACTACCTTGCCCTGGTATCAAGATGCTTGGTGTGACCTTGGAGAAGTCACTTCTCTGTTCTGGCTCTGCAGAGCACTTGACTGAGCTCTGAGGTTGCTTGCTGTTTTATTTTATCAAACATTTGGCTGAGCCCTGGGGAGAAAAAGATGACTCACATCCCATTAGTTCCTTTGAGAGGCAATGGTCCAGTGAGATGGGCTTCTAAGTAGACAATTCCCCAAGTAATATAGTGGCCTTGGAAGTAGGGGGAAAGAGGCAATTTGGATCAATTTAGTAGAGGGAACCCGGAAGGCTTCCTGGAGGTGATGACACTCTAAATGAGCAAGTTCACTGACTCATGAAATATGACAGCTTCAAAGACTGAGAAATAGCACTTGCAAAGGCCTGACAACCTACCAAGAGTCCAAGTTCTTTAGATCAGGACCTTAGGGAATTCCTAATCTCAGCCATCAGGTTTCCATGCCCAAACTCTGGACAGGTTTGTTGACTGACTGCTTGAAATCATTCTCTGTTGCCACCTGGCACTGATACTGTCTTCTTGCTTTCTTGCCAGGGTCCCCCTGGACTGCCCGGACTTCCTGGATCCCCTGGTTCACGGGGGCCTCGGGTAAGTGATCACATGCTATCCTTTGGAGTCCTGCTTGGCTCTTGGGCCTATATCCTCTGATCCTGAAGTCACACAGCCTTGCTGTGTGTCCTAGAGCTGTTCCCTGTCCCTCTCTGGCACCCATTTTCCACTTTGTCCAGTGTAGTGGACTTAGGGTCCTTAGGAGCCCTGAGAGCCACTGTGTGGACATAGTTGACATGGGACAGCAGTGAACTCATGCAAGGTCTCAGTTGTCTGCTGTGGGTATCTTGGCAGCTAGGGTAGGGATGGGATTCTGTAGAGCACGTCCCCTGAGCTGATAGGCTGTAGCATTTGTAAGTAAGTAAGTAAGCTGACCTGTGTGGGGGGCACAGTCCTTGTATCCATCATCCCGTCTCTGCAGGACCATGCTAAAGTAGGAATGCCAGCATAGGCATCTGGATCAGTCATGCCAGGGAAGGAAGTGCATGCACCATGCTGAGAGGTTCAACTAGAGACTGGAGGGCTTCGGTGGCTGATGTGAGCTAGCTGGAACCTTGGAGTGAAAATCAGTTCCTATGCGTTGTACCGGGCTTGTCACTCATGCTGCCTTATTTGACACCCCCTCTTTTAGCACCTCATGGGCCAGTATGAACCTTTTTATTTTAGGGCTGAGGAAGCTGGGCATCTAGGAAATGGCAGACCCAGGATTAGAGCTCAGGCCATTGGGGGTCATCTGGAAGGAAATCTTCCCCCTTCTAAAAGCACTGGGACCCACAGCACCTTGCATCTGCGCCCAGGCTGAATCAGCCTTTCCCACGCTGGGTGCCTGTCGAGGCCCTGGCAGAGATAACTGCCTGGGGCATATTTTTAGCTCTGAACCCAGCATATGGTTCTGGTTATGCAATTACTTGAGCCCGAGTTCCCTCCAGACCTGGCCCTGCACTCCCTGGACCCAGGGCTCTGGAATCTGCTCTTTGAAGCAGCATTTCCTCTGGCTTCAGAGCCTCCATGGAGCTGTGTCCAGAGCTGGGATCACAGCTGTGGGCACTGCTGACCATGCAAACTGACCGCCTGGGGTCAGGATGAGCCTTCCTAGCACTCTAGGGAATCTGCCCATGTCCCCAGATTTTTCCTGAGCTCTCCAGCCACTGTACCTCACCTCCACCCAGCATGACCTTCCCAAACCTCTCTCCATTCATGGCTCAGATCAAATGACCACCCCTTTCTAGGGGCTCCTGTAGCAGTTCACCTACCCCCCTGGATGGCATAGGGTCACTTTCACAAAGTTCTTGCTAACTGCTGTGCTTGCTGAGTTGCATATGTGCCATCCTGAGAAATCACTTGCAATATTATCCCCATTTTACAGGCAAGGAAACTGAGGTGTGGAAGAGTTCAGTTACTTTGGATAAAGTCAAACATATGTAAATGCCAGAGTTGTGTTGGAGGCAGGTGGGCTGAGAGCAGAGACTATGATTGTAGCCCTCTTTTAAGCTCATGTTTCTGTCTGTGTGACTGAGTTCCTCTGGTCAGAGGCGGGCCTGGGTTATTTCTCTCTCCTATACACCTAGCAGTGTGTGCTGTCTGCTGCAGATACCAGGCAAGCAGCTGCTGAAGAGATCCAGGCTGGAAGTGTTCATGCAGAAGCTGTGTGACCTGAGACAAAACCCTTTCCCTCTCTGGGCTTCAGCTTCCCCAGCTATAAAAGTCAGATCCTAGTAAGGCATTTCCAGGGTTCCTCCCAGCTCAGAAATTCTGCAAGTGAGTGAATGACTCTCCTTCTAAGGTTCTCTATGTTCTCTCCCTCCACCCCCACCCCTGCATCATCCTGTTTCTAGACTGAAAATTCCATAGGTCATAAAATTCCGAAGATAATAGAACACTAAGATTAATCAACACCAGCTCTTCTCTGCACAGAGGGTGACTCTGGGGCTTCAAGCAGGGCAGGGCTTTACCTGAGGTCAACCCACGCTTAGGGGCAGATCCTGTCCCATCTTCCCATACTTCCCTCGTCTGTCGCAGGAAGTCGGGGAATCCCTGGGTCCTTCCCCCCATCCAACTTTCTGGTCTGTAGCATTTATAGAATTGGTCTGCTTGGCTCCTGCTCAACTATGTGCTTCGTACTCTGCAAGGCAGTGGCTCCAGAGGAGTAAAGACATGGGGGTGAAGAAGCAGGAAGCCCCCACTTCACCAGCTGCTGGTGGGGGGCTCAGCCGACCATCTTTAGGCTAGTTGGGGTCATGGTTAGAAAGAAGTGGACACCTGGACCTTGTGTAGCCCATGCCTTGTTCTGGGGGTGCTGGGTGCCAGGGGCTGTATCTCAAACATACCCTGCCCAAGCTGGGCCCAGTTCAGGCTGGGCTCTGTGGCTAGACCCTAGGAACCAGCGCTGGGCTAAATCGCAAGTCTCCCAGATTCATTAGTAACCACTGGCTCCCAGTTATTCCCAGTCCAGATGGGGAGCTAGGCTGATCGTGAGGACTCAGAACTGGAAGCAGTTTATGCTTTCAGGTACACCCATAGGCCAAGAGACTGTTTGGTGGAATGCTGGGAGGGGCTGGGAGAGCTGATTATTTTAGGGGGAGGGCCACACGTGACACTGTTAGAAATTCCCCAGGCTGAGCAAGCTCTGCACGCGGCCCCTTCTCCATGTGTTCAGGGAGGGGAGGGCTCCAATCCAGGCATCGAGGAAGAGGGAGGTGTCTTGGTCGGAATGTGACAGGCTGCAGCTGGGAAGCTGGCCTCCAAGAGGAAGGAAGGAAGCAAGTTCATATACAGTTAGCCAGATGAGTCAAGAGGGGTCAGGGACGTGGGCCGTGAGTCTGGAGGCTGGCGTGGAGGCCACCCCAGCACCCCTTCAGGTACCTCTCCCTGCCCCCAGTGTTCTGCTGGACAAAGACCCTCAACCACTGCCTGACTCCCAGGCCTTGTTTATCTGACTGGGCTGTAAGCCCGCAGCGCAGGGCCCCTGCTGCAGAGAGTGGACCTAGCAGGCTACAGCTGCTGGAGGGGGTGGCTCAGATACGGTCTGGGAGTATGCTGTGGCATGGATCAGCCTGGATTTGAAGCCAGCAGGCCTGGGCCCCTCACTTGGCCGGGGCTCTCCTGTGTGACCTTGGCTCAGACTGACTCTCTGGGCCCTGTCTTCCCAGCTTCTGATCCCTGTGTGCCCTGGAGATTCCTAGCAGGAATCTGAGGAAGTGCTCTGGCCTTATGGGGTGGTGACAGGAGCGATATGCCTTATTCAGAAGAGCCCAGGTGCTCTCTAGCCTAAGAACACACACAGGAGTCCAGTTGGAGTTGCTTCTGCTGGAGGTTGCAGAGCAGGGAGGTTCCTTGAGGACAGAGGAGTCCTAGAAGGTTCCTGGAGGAAGTGGCATGTGAGCTTAACCTTAAGGGACGGATTTCAGCTGGAGCGGTGAGTGGGAAGCGCAGGCCGGGCGATGGGAACAGCCTGAGCAAAGACCATGAGGAAGAAGCTGCCAGACTCGAGGAGGCAGGGTGAGGAAAGGCTGCTGGGGCCAACTAGAGGGTATGGGCCGACTAGAGGGTATGAAATGGCAGTTAAAGTCAGGGGGAGAGACTTGTGCTTTGAAGTCCCATTATTGAGGCTGAGGTCCTGTTCTGCCGCTTAGCAGTGGGGGACCTCAGGTAGCTGTCAACCTCCCTGAGCACCAGCTCCTTGCCTTGAGAATGGGAATAATAATAGCAACTAGCTTGTAGGTTATAAGAGGAGAAGATGCCTGGAAAGTGCCTGGTCCAGTCCTCTGCCTGCCTGTATCAAGGGGGTCCTCCCTGAAATAGGCCACCTTAGCCATCTTGCTAAGACTCAGCTCGTGGGCAGAAGGGTCATGCCAGGCTGGGCTGCAGCAGCTGAAATGACTTCTGTTATCTCTCATCTCTTTCTTTCTTTTCTCATTCAGGGTCCTCCTGGGCCTTACGGAAATCCAGGCCTTCCAGGGCTTCCCGGAGCCAAAGTGAGTATTTGCCGTGGGGTTGGGAGGTGGGGCCATGGAGTGGGTGCTGGGGTTGAAGCCATACTTGAGGTTCTCCCTAGCGATCCCAAATGTTGTGGAGGAACCATATGCAAGGAACGGGTACTCCCTGATTTCCACTATCCTCCCCACCCCTCCACCCCTGCAGTTCCCCCCCCCCCACCTTCCCTCCCCCACTCCCTCACTAGTCCTTTACTGTTGAGCTGGAGACTTAGTGAGAAGGTGGGAGTTTAGCTTCTGGTTGCAGAGACAATAGCAGCTAGGGTCAAGTGCCCTCGAGGCAGCAGGAAGAAAGGTCTTTTGCTGCTGCAAGGAGCACACACCTGCAGGGCAGTTAGGACCCAGTGCCCTCAAGGGAGGACCTGGGTGCTGAGTAGTGACTGGGCAAGTGAGCTTTTCTGGGACTAAGGTGCACCCTGATGGCCATGCTGAGGTCATGTGAAAAGACTCAGAAAGATCACTGGATGGGTGAGAATGGGCTGGGCATGGGCTCAGAGCAGAGGCAGGGATTCCTGAATGACACAAAAGAGAGAGGAGACTGCAGGCCAGCTCAGGGGTGTGGGAGGAAGAGAGGGGGTGCATTAGCATTGTGACAAGGCATCAAGATGATGTGGCATTTGGCAGCATTGTAGCCCAGCCAGGTAGAAAGCAGTTCATGAAGAATACTTTGTAATTCAGGAGGAGCTCTGAACTAGAGATAGAGCTTGGGGAATTGGCCAGGACAGAGATGCCACCTCCCCCAGGGAGCCTTCCTGGAATGCTCCAATTAACTTTTAGAGGAGACCACAGAGACTGAAGCAGCTGGTACTCTGCTGACTGCAAGGAACTCTTGCTCTGAAGCTCTGCGGTCCTTCCAGGAGCTGGGCCAGAAGCAGGCTTGTCCAGGGCAGTGCGCACAGTGAGAAGTGAACATTCCAGAAGCGTGCTGGGTCAGTGACATTTAGGTCACCAGGATAAGTCTCAAGTTGCTGCTGGGGAAATAGGAGAGGACGATGCAAGGTCAAGGAAGCCAAGAGCACAGCGAGCGTGTGGCTGGAATGAGAGGCAGCCTGGGAAGAATGGGGGTCCCTAGCTGGGAGGCTACCCAGCCCTCCCTGTTCTCTCTGGGTTAACCCAGTGCTTGGCCCAGCCCCAAGGTCATTCTCTGCTAACCCAACTGCAAAGTTCAACTGGCTTAAGGAAAGCTATTAACTGACTGGACACAGGCCAGCTATGACTCCTGGACAGAACTCCCATCTACCAGCTTGCCTGAGAGTTGGCACAAAGGTCGCACACAGGTAACCCTGGATATATGAACACACAGCATCAGAGTGCTGGCTGGCATAGGGCCTTGCACAAGCTGTAATCACCCCAGCCCCAGGGCCTGTCTACAGCCAGCACTGAGGTCCTTCCTTGGAAGGTGAACATTGGTGGCTTCAAGCCCTTTGATCAGTAGCTGCCAGAGGTGCTCTGGGCTTTAACGAAGCAAGCCTTAGTGATATAACACCCTTCTATATGCCGGGCATTCTGCACATGCTCTGTATAACTGATCTGATTTGATTTCCACAGTGGCCGAAAGAGATGCTAGATGCATGTATGGATGGGGAATGGGAAATGACTCACTTGGGGAAACTGAGGCTCAGGCAGATGAAGACACTGTGTAGGAAGTGCCAACAGTACCTGCCACATGGAAGGGTGGCCTAGAGAGGGGAGTTCTTTTGGAGGACTCTACTTTGTAAAGTACAACAAGATGCTGAGATTCCACTGCTGTTCTGAATGGCTACGTTTGCTCAGAAACACACCTATCTTAGGTGTGATCTGGTCCCTCTTGCTCCCAGACCGACCCTCTACTTTTGTGACAGTAGCTACTCCATGGGTTCCTCTCCCTGGTTAACCCTGGTGACCCCGCACCGAGGCTCAGCCACGGGTCCACAGCAGCCTCAGACTTGGCCTGCACGCCATCATGCCAACAGATGTGCCCAGGCAGGTGGAGGTTGCCAGCCTCTTCTCCCTCCAGGCTGGGAAGCTCTCTGGGGGCAGTGTGTGAGGTGTGCCACATTATGGAGCTGGGACTCATGGACTCAGGACATTGTGCACAGGCGTCCAGCCTGCTCTGTGTATAAATGGAGAGGGGTGTGGCTTCTAGAAAATACCCCAGAATGAGAAGTTGCTTCTCCCTTTAGCACAGACATAAAACCCCACCGGGGAAAAGCTGGCTTTTTGCCTGGCTACCCATGGCCCTCAGCCCATGGGTGAATGGAGGTGGCCCCAGGACAGGCCAGCTGGGACATGCCAATTCGGTGTGAGGTCCCCATCTACTGGACGCAGCCCTTATCCGTGGCATGGCCAGAACACGGCTAAAGCAGGGGCTCTCCCAGGGTGGAATGCCTGTCTTGGCTGAGAGTGCATGAGAATCCGCATGAATGTGTTTATGCTTCTTGGGAGAGTGCTTGCTATTCACTGTGACCCCCTTGGGGCCTGGAAGGCGACTTGGTGGATGGTCAGCTGGCTCCCCAAGCCTGAGCTAGCACCTCTTCCTTACGTTGGCTTCCAGAGCTGCCTCTGAGACCACCCAGACACTGACTTCCTCTAAGTGCTGTTGGTGGAGAAGTCAGCCAAAGGGACCCCGGGGGTGGGGGGCCTGCCTTTGCCTGAGCTGGTCACTGCAGTCCATCCTTCAGCACACTTGTCAAGCCCTTAGGTGCTCTGATGTCTCTGTGGGATAAGGATGGAGAGGTGAAGAGACAGGTGGGTAGGGGAAGCTCTAGAAGGGGAGAAAAAGCAAAGGTTCTTCTTTCCTCTTGAGGTCCCCAAGGGCCTGGATGGCTAGTCCAGGTCACTCGTGGTCATGGATAGTGCATTTTGAGTTCTTGGGTTGGCTATCAGAAAATGCCTACCAGGACCCCACAGCTGGCACAGGCCAGAGCCCAGCTTCAACCCACCTGCTTCCTCCCAGAGCCCCACCCTTCCCTTTGGAACTATACACCTATATATCCCTCATTCAGATCCCTCACGAAGAGGTTTTGGTAGCTCCCTAAGGAGCCGAGGTCAAGGACTCTGAGAACGAGGCCCAGAAGCTGGAACCTAGGAGGATGGTGTTGGCTGACCTTGGAATCCAGCCTGAGTCACCGAACCAATTTGGGCAGCCAGTCTGTGCTGCAAGACAGAGTGGTGGTTACGAGCCCAGAGCCCAGTTCTTCACTCTGTCACCATCTAGTTCTTTGACTGTCAGCAAATTATATGAACTTCTCTGCCTCAGCTTCTTCCTCTGGAATATGCATAATGAGAGCCGCTGCCCTCACAGGCTGTCATGAGAGGTGATGGGGTCACTGAGAGCTCTGTAGCCAGTGGTAGGTCCCGTGGCTTGTGCAGGACACCGGACCTGTGATGGGATGTGAGAGGGCACCGTGACTGCCCTGGGGAAACAGGCTCCTGGCAGTGGGCAATGTGGAATTATGCTATCTTGGGGCTCCATGTGAGAGGTACTGAAATGGTCTGGTCTGGGATGAAACCACCTTCTCAGAGGGCAGGAAGGTTGAACTGAGGTCTAACGCAGAGGTTTTCAGCAGAGGTGACTGGATCAGATGAGGTTTGCAAAGGTGATGCGGGCAGCTTGAGAAACAGGGCCTGGCCAGCGGCCATTAGGATGAGGGGTGTGGCCACTGGGAGGCCTAGAGCTTCCCTGATAGGGATACTGATGCTGGACCTGGGGGAAACCAGGTAGGATGAGATGCCCTAGGCCAGGGGCAGGGGCTGTCCAGCTGTGCGAGGAAGAGGAGACATCTGGATGCCCTCTCCCTGGCAGCCAACAGCTCTGTCCCTGGCATGTTTGCAGTGAATTACCCGCAATTGCTATGGGCTTTTGGGCAAGGGGGGAGCATACTCAGGGACCCAGGTGGCTGCTGGCAGGACTGAGGGGGAGACAGCCCTTTGGGATACTGGGCCTCAGAGGCCTCAGCGAGCCATTACCCTTGCTCTGATTACTGGGCCAGGGTGTGCTCCTTAAGGAAAATGTAGGAAAGTCTAGAAAATATGAATAAGAAAATTAGCCGCCTGCAGCGGCCCTGCCTGGTACTGAGTGCTGAGTGCATTTTAAGCAGCCTAGAGCTGGAGCCTGGCTGGGAGCTTTATGCAGGGAAGTGTTGCAGCCCATTTCATGGGTAAGGAAACTAAGATCTGGAGCAGCTCGTTAACTTACCCAGGGTCACGTTTATAGTAAGTGGCAGAGACAGGATTTGAACTCTTTAGTGTGTGACCACAAAGCCCATACTTTTAGCCCCAAGGCAATTCAGCTTCTCAGCTAGCCAGCCTTCCTCTGTGGACAAGGCAATGCATATCTATCAAGAGATACAGGTATACACACTTATGTGTGTCTATACAAATAATTTTAAATGTGCATTTAGCTGTTATTTTTTTTAAATACTTTCTCCTAGAAAGATAAAACCAGTCCATACTGCTGTTAGCATTAGAGGAGAAAAGTCTTAAAAAGAAAATTCATTATTATTTCACTTCATGTAACTTCATCAGTCATCTGTGAAGAAGAGTGTTTGATGTCTGTCTTCCATCCATTTGTATTTATCCTTTATGAATTTGTTTCTTTGGGGGGTTGTGATGTTGTCTTTGGTATGGATTTGCAAAAATTATTTATATTTATATATTAAGGTTATTAATTTACCTTACAAATGTTTCCAGATTATTTGCCTATTAAGAGCATCTGTGATGATTTTCACAAATGGAAGTGTTATTTTATTTTGAACTAACAATAAATAATAGCTACCACTTGTCAGGAAATATGTCAGAACCTCCAAAAATGGGTAGTTCTTTGCTTTGCTTTTTACTTAGATAGTTTTTTCATATTCTAAAATCAGGTAGGTTTTCACTACTATTTCTAGTCATTTCATAATATCATTTGTACTGCTAAAATTTAAATCATCTGGAACTAATCTTCATCGGGGGGCTTAGAAATAAGACTCAAATTTTATTTTCCTCCCATTTAAGCATTTATTAAATAATCTTTTGTCTACTATCATAAGACAGGCCAGGGTCTATTTCAGCCTATTCAAATATATTTTATTGCTCTGTTTGTAAATCTTTATGCTGGTAAAATATTATTTTATATGACATTTACTATCATTATATCATCTCCCTCGCCCTACTTCTTGAAATTATTTGACTATTCTGTCAGAGAAACTTTATTCTCATCTTAATAATTTCCTTGAAAATTCTCTTGGAATCTTTATTGGAGTTATATTAAATAAATATATATACATATTTGTGAAGAATTGACATCTTTAAAGTATTAAGTTTTCCTATCTAAAACCTTGGCATGTCTTTGCATTTGGTTAAGCTTAATAAACATCTGTTAGCAAACATTTTTCATTTTATTGCATAAACCCTGCACAATTCTTATTAAGTTTGTATTTAGAAATTTTTTATTTTTGTTGCTGTTGTGAATGGAAATTTTGCCCATTATATTTTCTAGTTGGTTATCAGGTATTGAAAAACTTATTGAACTTTGTATTTTTGTATTTTTTTTATATTCATTTTATAACTGTGCTCTTTTTTGAATTATTAGTGCTAGTAAGTCCAGTTAGTTCTGGATTTTTAAGTAGGCACTCATATTATTTACCAAAAAGATATAATTTGCCTCATTCCCATCAAAGGCTAGTTCTTATTTGTTTTTCCTACCTTATTGCTTTGGTCAAAACTTTTACATACATGAAATAGTAGCAGTGATATGGAAAGGCCCAGTGAATCTTTACAGGTAGTTCCAAAAATTGTCTCTTGAGGGTTCATTCATTCCTTTGCTGGTCTATGAAATATTTTATCTTGTTCTTCTAGGCCCAGCATTGTGCTGGACACTTGGGATCAGAGATGACTTACACAGAGGGCTTCTCACCCAGAGATTTCCAATCCATCCTTTTTTGTTGCTCCTTTGTTCTCAGCCCCTCTCTAGTCTTCATGTTCCAGACCCCTCTAGTCTTTCTACCTGCTGACCTTCCTTGAGAAAACAGGAGTTCAAGGCCGGGCATGGTGTCACATGCCTGTAAGTGGCAGCCTAGGAAGCCGCAGCCGGGGCCAGGGATCGCAGTTTGAGTCCCACCGGGGGCATGTAGCAACACCCAGTTCCAAAAAAATTGCTGGGCATGGTGGCGCACACCTGTAATCCCGGCTACATGGGAAACTGAGGCTGGGGATTGCTTGAGTCCCTGGTACCCTGGGCGACGTGAGCCTGTGGTTCCATGGGCAAAAATAGCGAGACCTAGTCTCAAAAAAAAAAAGAAAGAAAAGAAAAACAGGAGTTCAGTGTAGTTCCCATTCCCACTATATTTGTAGCACTGGTTCCCTCCTTACCTTCCTCTAGCCTCAGCTGAGTTGTAAACTCCCTTTAGGAAATTACCCAGAATCTGGGTCAAATTCTCCCTGACTTCTTCCTGTCTTCATTTTTCACTGGGTTATACTTTTTCATCTGCAGTACATTGAAATGTAATGAGTTTGGATGCTGGACCTCAGTCTAAATTTCACTTTCTGCTTGTATAACCTTGGACATGTTACTTTTCCTCTCTATGCTTTAGTTTCCTCATCTGTGAAATGAAATGATGACAATTGGTACCTGGCAAATTTATATGCTGGGGGCGTACAAGAACTCTTGGTAAAAGTGAAATCTTATAATCATTACTGGTCTCTTTAGAGTTGTGTCTTGTTTCTCTACCTTGGTATTCCCTGTATTTGTCACAAGACTTGAATCATGGTAGATGCTCAATAAGTGTCTGTACTTGATGTTGTATGTGGGCAGAGATTCTACCCCAAGCGCTGTGCTGGTTGCTGAGAATGCAGAGAGAAATCCATACATAGCTAAAAGGCCCCAGTGAGAACCTTGAGCTGGGGAGCAATTTCTATGCTCTCTTTAGGTCTCAGTTTCTCCTTTTGTAAAATAACGTAACAAGATACACGAAGGTCTGGGGACTTTCCAAGTCTAGTACCTTGGCCATCTGCAGACCAAGGGAGGTGAGGGTATGGTGGGCAGAAACTGCTGTCCTTTTCTGACCATTAGAATACTTGATATTCCTGGACCTGGCCTGGAAAGGCACTGGAACTGGCTTATGCACAGCTGAGGGTGGAAGTGTGTTTGAGGGGTAGCTGCTGAGTGAGATCATGGGTTCCAAGGTCGGGGGGGTTTTGCAGATGTGGCCTAGATGGGCCTGGGTAGACAGAGAGCTGAGCTCCTAGTGACCTTTAGCTGGGGACAGCTGGAGGGAGTCGGGGAGAAGCATCTAGATTTCCCATTTATAACTAAGGGCTTTGAAGTCAAACTAGGGACCTAGTCACACCAAGGAAAGACTTTGCCACTGACCTGCAGGTCACCCAGTCTCTCTGAACGCCTGACTTAGTTCTGGGTTCACCCAGGATTTGTTAAGAGGACTAACAGTTGTTGTATTCAGCTGGCCTAGCACAGTATGGGGTGTGGGGTAGATGGGCAGCAAAAAGCCTTTCCCTTCCCTCTGTCCAGTTTGGAATGCCAAAATTTCCTATAAGCGTGATTGAGTCAGGATTTGGAAGGTCTGAGTTCTGGCTAAGAAAAGAACCAACTGGGAGTTAATTAAAGTTGACCAAACTACCCCTCCCATGTGTCACATCCATTATCTCACCGTCTCCTTGCCAAGAAGTATCAGAAGCCAGCGGGCGTATAGGCACGCACCTGTGTGATTGCATGTGTTTATGCCTGTGTGTGCATGTGTGCATGCATACACCCATTTGTGAGTGTGTTCACATGTGTGCATGTGCAGATGGGTGAGTGCATGTACATATGGGTGAGTGCATGTACATATACCAGTGTGCAAGTATGTGAATCCACGTGTGTGCACACACACCTACATGCATGTGAGTGCAGATGTCTACGCATGTGGCAGTGTGCATGTGTAAGCATGAGTGTATGTGCATGCATGTACTCTTGTGTATGCCCACATGTGCATGCCTGTGTGTATGTGTGTATATATACACACACATACTGTCCAGTCCCCATTTAAACGGTAAGAAAAGGAGAGTCAGAAAGGGAAGCAGCTGAGGTCCTACTGTGAATCTGAGGCTTTATCCCAGGATTCTGAGCTGAGACCCAGCTGAGGAAGAGAGCGCAAGAGTAAGGTGAGGGGATGGTGGGAGACCGTGGAAGGCGACATCAGGATGGATGATGTTAAAAGGCTGTTACCTAAGTAGTTTCACTGACTGAGACATGGGAGAGGACCCCTGCGATAGCCTTCTTCAAGTGTGTAGCCAGTGGACTGACATCCGTGTGCCTTTCTCAGCCTTCATGCGCTTAGGAGCTGGAACCTGCAGTGGGCATGCTCCAAGTGCTCGGTGTAAGCATGCTCGGATCTGGGCCCTGCTGCTTGTTGGCATCTCCACTGTTTCCTGTCTCTTCTAACTTGTTGAGTCCCGTGGCACCTCGGAACACAGAGCTGGGACTCTCAAATTTGGGGTCTAATCCTAGCTTTCCCAATGCCTCATCTTACTTTCAGAGAGTATCTTTCCTTCCTGGCCTGTTTTCCTGAATGTGTAATGGGGTAATAACCTCCCTTTGCATACTTCATCATGCCAGTGTGGGGCTCTGATGAGGTAAGGGATATTGCAAACTGAAAGGCTGTGCTCAGAGCCAGCAGCTGGGGCACTGGGCTTGACTCACTAAGGAGCAATGAGGTGAGTGTCAGGGAACAGGAAGATCGAGAGCACTGAGCATGCTTTTTGGGCAGGTCTCCTGGAAGCCACTGAGAGCCCAGGGAGCCAACAAGAGGCAGATCTAACAGGGCTCCCCACCTTTGTGGTGGGCACAGAATGTCCCGATGGTTGGGGAGAATTCATGGAAGCTGCATCTAGAAAGTTTATGGTTTGCTCATGTTGTTGGGGAGTGGTTTTTGGGTGGTGGGGACTAACTGAATAAGGGCCAGGCAGTCAAGAAGGACAAGGTCTGACATCTGAGCTGGACAGAGGGACCCCACTTGAGAGTTTGGTTGGTGGAAGGAGGGTCAAGTCTGGACAGGATGGGAGACTTGGAATCCCAAAGGAAGAGATTGGATTTGTCATCATGCAGTCAGTGGGGAGCTATAGAAGGTGTTTGAGTGGGGGAGTAATGGAATTGGAGGACTCTCAGTGGGGGAGGATGAAAGGGCATTTAAGCACGGGTAGGGCTTTGAGTAGACTTTGTGGGGAGACAGGCTCTTGAGAGACGGCTCAGTGGCCAAAGAAGAATTATTTTTGTTTCAGGGACAAAAAGGGGACCCAGGGCTCTCACCAGGAAAAGCCCACGATGGGACAAAGGTAGGTTTCCAGGGACCCTGGTCCTCAGGGAAGAGGGGGAGTGGACAGTAGGGAAACCTTCATGGTCTGGGGTAAGCCCTGCTGGGAGCCCACTGGCGGCAAGGTCAGGGAGGTGGGAGAGTCGAAAGCTCATGAAACCCACAGCCAGTCTTTATTGCCTTCTTCTGGGCAGTGCAACCTCTACAGTGACAGAAAATCCTGCCTGAGCCTAAGGCTCAGGGAATGTCCTTTGTCCAGGGCCCTGAGTGGCTTTCTCGAAGGCCTGAGAGGTGACTTGGCACCTAGAAGCTTCTTGGTGGCACATGCCCAGGAAGCTTCCGACACTCAGAGCCCCCTCCAGGCATGTTCCCTTGAGCAGAGAGGTCTGTGGGTTTCTAGAGGCCGCCAGGGAACCAGCTAAGATTTAGAGCTCCCTAACTTTGAAGAACCATGAGCCTGGAATGTTCTCTCATGGAAGAAAGAATACTTAAGTCAAACGACCTTATCCATCCCCGAAGGCCCCACCCCACGGGCCAAGCAAGGGGCCTAGAGGGAATGCAGGACAGGCTGGAACAGGGGTTCCCGGACTCCAAGTGGGGTGCCCTAACCAGTGTCTCAGCCTTCCGTATCCTGGAAGGAACACTCAGCCTGTTGGATCTCCTTCCAGATATAGCCCAGGAGCCCTCCCAACAGAACACTGCTTCCCTTCCCATCCCCGCGTCCTGTGTGTTGGCTCACAGAGATGGCTGTCCCTTTGGTTTCCCGAGACTGGGGTGGCTCATTCCTTTCGTAGCCTCATTGATATGTTTCACTCAGTAAACTTTTATTGGGTATGATACCCACATACTCTCCTATTCGATCTACATCAGAACCTCAGAAACCAGAGCTGACGGCTCGGCTTGCAGATAAGGAAATGGAGGCCCCAGCAGTTAGGTGGCTGGCAGAAGGCCACACAGCTGGTGCATAGCAAGAAGTCAGCAGGCCCACTCCCCTCCTGTTCCTGGTCATCTGCTCTCAGGGCTCACATGGTGGTGGAAATGTCCCCTAGTGGGTGACCACCATGCCCTGCAAGGCTGAGGAATGGACACATGGGAGGGTGTCCCAAGCAGAGGAGAGAGCTGGTTGGAATGAGACAGCTGAGTTGCACGCTGTAGGGGCCGGTAGTTTTCATACTTGGTTTGGCAGTGGAGTCCACTCCCCAAATGGTATCTGCTGATGACTAGCTATGAACAAGGCCAAGTGGAATGGCTGAGTTGAGGAAGGAGCGCCTGGGTACTTTGCCCACTTGACTGTCCTCACCCAGCCCAGGACCCCCTCTGGAGGCCCCTGGACCACAATGGCTCCTTCTTGAAAGCAGTTGGCCAGGAGAGGTCTCACTTTCAATGTCATGAGGATCTCCGCTTCTTTTATGCTGACTTATCCCTTGTCTTATGTTTGCAGGGTGACGTGGGCTTGCCCGGGCTCTCTGGGAATCCAGGACCTCTTGGAAGAAAGGTACATCTTGGTTTCCATGCTTTGTCTTGCCTGCTGGGCTTCTTGGCCAGGGAGTCTTCAGACTGGAGAGTTGGCTGCCACCTCCCCTTCTCTCCCTAGCTCCAGCCCACTTTCCCTGGGCCCTGGGGACATGGGTGGTAGCTGAGGGAGGTTTCTGAGGATCTGTGCCAGCCTAGGGGCTTGCAGTAGGTACCCTCACCAGGGATAAAGAAGTGTGACCAGAAGAGGCCCTCATTAGCCAGCCTTCCCTTGGGGCCCAGCTACTCCCAGCAAAGCCATCAGAGTCTCCACCTCCTGCCTGCTGAATGGCCTTGGGCCTGCACATCTGCCCCTCTTCAATCTTTTCCTACCTGGGGTGGAAACAATAACACTCCTCCTTGTCTTCTCCCCTCCCCCTCCTCCCACCCCTGGCCTGGGACAATTCAACTCTGGAGCAGAGAAATTGAGAGAAGGAAGGGTTCTGGACCTGGGTTCTACTCAGGCTCCTCCATTTGCCAGCTGTGTGACCTTGGGCAAGTCAATAACCTCTCTGAATCTACTATCCATCCTTCCCTGATCAGCTGTAGGAAAATGCTTCAGAAAGGTAAAGCATTCCCTGAACACTCTGAACTGTGGACAAGCTCTCCTATCCTTGCTTCAATCAAGCTGGGGAATTACCTTTCTAGAAATTTCCTAGATGGTATGTCTCTGGCTGTTAACACCTCTGGACTCTTTTTCATCTTCTTTCAGGCTACCCCTCCTGGAGGCCTCTCTGCTCAAGGACCCTAGCTCATCTTAGCTTCATCATTTTCAGCCCTGAGTCTAACCTGGCCAACTCAGAGCTTGCAACTTGATTTGTTGCTCTTCTAACAGAGCCTTGCTTGGGGCCCATGCATAGTAGGTATTTGGGGAATGGAGAGAAGGAGCAAAGCTTCATGCAGGGAAATTCCCCATGGCTGGTGGTTTTCCAGTAGATATATCAGTCTAAGGCTATGTCTTAGGCTTGGCTTGCAGCTGTGGCCACAGCTGCCCTCTTACAGGGCCATCTGGTTCTCCTGGCTCCATCCTGTCCTTGCTCCATGAGTCCCCATGAAACCAGGCATCACGTCCTGTCACCCCTGCTCCACCTTCCAGAGCAGGCCACTTCTCACATCTGGAATGCTCAAACCCAGACATGCGCCCATGACTGTCTGAGCTTAGAAACTATAGTATTTTCTGCCTCATAGAACATGGAAGAATTCCCTCTCCCCACTTCCCCTCTGCGTTGCAGCACTTTTTGATGGATGAGCTGTGAGTGGAAAAGGCTCATTCCAGACCTGGCTCATAAAGCAACCAGTGGTGGTCTCAGACTGCCTGTGGTGGGAGGTGGCACGAGATGGGAGAAGCAGGCTAGATCAGTTTCCACCTGGAGTTCTAGGAACCTCCTTGCTTCCAGAAGATGCTTGGGAGGCCCAGAGCCCCCAGCTAAGAGGAACCAATTCACCTGAGCAAGGAGAGGCCTCATGTGGTTGGAAAACTACTGCACAAGTCTATTTACACCATTTCCCTCTGGCCCTGGCTTGCAAATACGGAGGAGCTAGGCATGTATCACAAACTTATAAGGGTGGTGGGCACAGCCTGGGAAGATCTGGTCCCCAGCCAGGGAGGGAGACCCATGGGAGTGGAGCCACAGCATCAGCAGCGTTTCCTCCCAAAACATCTTTAATTTCAGCAGCCACTGTGCCCCCAGTCCTGCTGTGGGGGCTTTTCTGCATCATCTCACATGGGGAGCCTCAGGGAAGAAGGAGCGTTGGTGGGTGAGAGGGGAGATCAAGGTCCTTTGCTCACCAACATGCTGAATTTTGCTGTCAGAGTGGCCTCAATATCCTATTCCTTAATTCCACAGAACTGCTCAGATGCCTGATCTGTGCCAGGCACTGGGTGAGGTACTGAGCTAAATAGACAAAATTTCCTGACCCTTCCACCCACCCCCAGGAGCTGACATTCTTGTGTTTGGGGCCAGGGAAAATGACAGACGATAAAAACAGTAAAATTTTCAGGTATGCTGTGAATAGGGCCGTGGAGAAGAGGTGGGAGGAAGGCAGGTTGGGTGGGGAGAGTTCTGCATGAAATTGTGAGGCAGAAAAAGTTGCTGGCCCGCGTCACCTGGCTTTCTTACATCGCCTCCAAGAGTCAGGTGATTTCACTGCTGAGAAAACCGAGGCTCCAGCAGGTCTCATCCGCCCAGCCAGCCAAACCAGCATTCCGTGGCCATGTTCCCTGTGCCAGACTGTGTTGGCGGCTGAGCGCAAGGTAAAAGAAAGAGACCATGGGAGAGATGACATAGCTGTAAAGGCTAAAAGTTGATTTGGAAGTAATGAACTAAATGACAATTTATTAACAAAAGAAAAGGGATATATAGAGAGACAGGGCAAGGGTTGGGTGAATTTTAAAGGAAGGCAATTTGAGGGGACAATTGAATTGGTTAACATACTAGTTTTTGAGAGGTAGTTGGGGGTAGGGGGATTGCTCACAGGTGGTCGCTATCTTTGTTAAGGAAGATGTTTTTTAGGTCAGCATTTTGGAGGGGCAGCAGCGCCATTACATGTTTAGAGGAATTTAGTGCTAGATTTTGGATCTAGTTTGCCGGAGGTAATTAAGGCAAGAGGAAGTTTGCTCCATCTCACTGCTCCAGCCCATCTGGTCTGTGAATGGCATTCCACAGGGCTGGTGTCAGGTGCAGTGAGATCTTAGGGGACCCCAAGAGGGTGACTGTGAGTCCCACGCTGTCTGTGTGTCAGAACCCTCTAGGGAGTGCAGGCCCCACCTTCGGGGTTCTGGCTCATTGAGAGGGGGACCCAGACCCGTGATTCTCATGTTCAGCCCAAACCCGTAAGCTGATGCTATAATGGACCTCCCCTCCGGGGTCACTCAGTAGAACTAGAACCCGGTCCTCTGTCCAAAAGTCCTTTCCCTCTCTGTTAGCTGGTGGCAGTGGCTTCTCAGATAAGAGCAGCTCACCTGCAGTGCTCACCAAGGTGCTTGGCCGAGCCTGTTCCCAGGGCTGGAAAGGCACATGGACGGGGTCACTAAACCTGGATGGAATCCTAACCCAGCCTTCTCCTGCCATGAGCTTGGGCAAGTGCCCACACAAGCGCCAGTGGCCTCTTGGGCTGGGTAGAAGGTTACGTTCACTGCTGCGTCTGCAGAAGCCCTTCATACATTTTTGTTGAATGACTCAATGACCACAGTGAGCATGAAGGAGAAACACTAAAGGTTAACCAGTCTCCACTGGCCAGGAAGACTGGCAGCACCACCTTTGCACCTGGGAGTCCTGTGCCATTCCTAGCCTCCCCCGTCTGCCTCCTCTTCTATGCTGTGCTGCTCAGCTGGGGTGATTGTACCACCCAGGGGGCAGTTAATAACGTCAGGTTTGGTCAGCGCAATTAGGAGGGGCTGCTAAGAGCTTCAAATGGGTCTAAGTCAAAGGTGTTCAATCTCCCACAATGCACAGGACAGCGCTTCCATCAGACTCATCCAGGCCGGCCATGCTGAGGCTGAGAAACCACTGCTTACAAGCCCTCTCGTCATCTGTCCCTGTGTGCCCTCAGCCTGTTGCCTCCTTGCCACTGCTTCTGCCGGCTCCTCCCTTGGTGTTCTCTCGCCTCCACACAGAATTGTTCTTGCACGCTGCCCCAGGTGGGCACACTGGTGCAATGGAGTTGGCTTTCTGTTCAGACTTCTTTCTGGGCCTCTCCTGCGGCCCTCAGCCTGCTACAAGTTCTCCCAATGCCTAATGAGTTGGCCACTGTCAGTGGGAGGGGCCAGAAGGGGTCCCCTGAAAATGTTTTTGAGGTTGCCTGAGTTAACCCCCTATCTTTCTGTAGAACTAGCACTTAGTTTACCTGGATGGGGCAACCCAGTTCCAAGCAGAGGCCCTACGAGAGCTTCCTCAGTGCGCCCCGGTTACCTGCTCAAGAGTTTGGGGTGCACTTCCACTGTCATTTTTGAGCTCCACTCCTATGTTGCACTCCAGCTGTGGCTCCTCTTTCAAGCCAGTTTACTCTGGTCAGCTGTTCACACTTCTAGCTCTCGGAGAGAGCTTATACCACTAACATGAGCATGTAACTTTGTTTTTTTCTACCAATGCACTCTTTATGGCCAGTTCAGGGTCTGGCTCATTATTGGGGCTCATTCATTTGTTGGATGGATGGGTGGATGGATGGAAGGATGGATGGATGGAAGGAAGGAAGGAAGGAAGGAAGGAAGGAAGGAAGGAAGGATGGATGGATGGATGGATGGATGGATGGATGGATGGATGGATGGATGGATGGATGGATGGATGGATGGATGGATGGATGGGCTAGGCAGAAACTGTACCTCTTGCCTCTTGTGCTGTGATCAACTTTGCTTTTGGACAAGCCGCACGTTTTAGAATCCTACAATTTCTGGGATAGTGCTTTAAGAGGGAAATTTGGGGAAATTGAAGAGAAGAGACTTTGCCAGAATTGTGAACTCAGTCGCTCTGTCTCCTGGCCTGATTCTTTCAGTTATATGATCAGGATTCTCTGTCACGCTGGCTGCTCTAGGTGGCTTGTGGGCTGCTGAGGTGGTAGGGAAGTTCAGTGGGGCCTCATGAGACCATAGAGTGCTTTGTGAGGATGGTGAATTCCATTTGCCTGCAAAGAAGCTGAGGCCACATACAGGCTGAGGTGGGCCATGGGGGAACAGTGTGGTCTGGTCATGTATTGGTTCCCAGAACCCCCAGACAAGGACCGAACCCCTCTCCCCTCCCTGCCCAAAGCCCAAATAGCATCCCAGACGACAGGGAGACTGTCTGCAGCAACAGTGAGGTGATGTCTGGTTTTTCTTTATGCATTGTAAGCAATGATTAATCTGGCTTCCAAACCAAAATATAGACCGAGTTCTATTATAAACACGGGTCCTGTGGAGACCCGCTGGCTGGACAGCCAGAGGCCCCTTGCAGATTCTGTAGTCCCTGGAGTTCCCCTGAAGCATCTACTCTCCCCAAGGACCCGTCAGGCATCAATCATATATGGGGCAATGACTGCCCCTGGGTCCACCTTGTGGTCAGTGCCCGCCTGGTAATTGCTGGGGTCCCAGAGAAGATAACGGTTTAGATTCTTCCAGGTCCATGGCCCTGTCATTTGAAGCTGTTTGGCTGGCCTCAGCTTGGTAAACATGGCTAAGGTGCTTCCAGAGAACATACAAACCTCCCGCTGCCCACACTCCAGTCTTGGCTGTGCTCTGTCTCTACTCCTGGCCAGCTAAGAGTCAAGGACATTCATGGTCATGTTCAAGGTCCTTAGGGTCCTCATGTTAGGAATGAGCTAGGAATTGGAGCCTCCAAGACAAAGCATAGCCCAGCAGTTCCAGAGATTTGGGCTTGGTCACAAATCGTGTTAAGTAACTTCAGGCAAGTCCCTTCACCCCTCTGAACCTTGGTGAATGGCCAGCAAGGAAGGAGGCTGCTAAATTGATGGCTAAATTCCTTTCAGCTTGGATGATCTGCGATTCCATGGTCATTCTGTGCCATTTTCATCTTTTCTGCATAAGGAAATACCAGATGTATTGCTGTGTCCTGGCGAGGCCATTCTGGAAGGGGATCTGGTCCAGCGTGACCCATGGCTCTAGGTGGACCCGGGTCACACAAGGTGTCCCATCCTGTGACTGGGTGACCAAAGATGTAGAGGATCAGAGTCACAACCTGTACTGCACCTGGGAAGCTGTGTGGCCTCAGGAAAGTCTCATGGAAATTCTTACCTCCTCCAGCAATTGCAAGGAGGTGATAAGCGGATTATCTGAGGTTGCAGCCCAGGCCTCAGGCAGTCCAAGGTCCTTGTCCCTGTAGATCATCTTTTTTTTTTTTTTTCAGCTGTATCCTGAGTAAAGTGTTTACTTGAAATCACTACCTCGAATTTCCTGGCCACAATTCTCTGCTAAAGCATTGGCTTGCTGAAGGTTTCTTTGTGCCTGGAGAGAAAGCCAAAGAAGTGAGCGATGCTCCCCATAGCCTCTTCATTCTCAGAGAGGGATCTGAAGCTCAGAGAGGTTACATTGGTGGTCTCGGGTCACACAGCCAGCCAGAGATGAAGCAGAACAGGAATTCAGATCAGTCTGAAACCAGAGAGCTAAACCATCCTGGCTACTAGCTACTAGCTGCTGCTTGGGCCCCAGTGGGGGAGCACAGGTGCCCCAGGTAGAAGCAGCTTGCCTGGCTGTACTGCATCAGTCTCTGTGGGCCTAGACTGTGATGCAATCATCGCTGAGCAGTCTTGAGGGGTGAGTAGGTGCAGAAGGAATGCTTGTAAAGTCCCAAACCTCTTGGATCAAGCCGACTCTGCTGTTTACAGTTAAAGAGTCCTGCTTCCTGGAGGTTTGTGGGGGTGTAAGTGTGTGTGCCTATGTGTGTTTGTGTATGTGTACGGGCTGTGTATGTCTGGGATGTCTGCAAGGCTCTCCGTGTGTCCTTGGATGTCAGGAGGATCTGGTGGTGAGTGAGCCTGTTGCTTCATAACAGTGAATTTGGGTAGATGGCTTAGTTCTCTGAGACTCAGTTTTCTTTTCTGTAAAATGGAGATGAGACTCTCCCCTTCCCTCTCCTGACCTCATCTGATTATCTTAAGAGCTGGAGGAGAGAGAGCATGGAGGTATAATTCTGGATAAACAGCAGGGTTTAAAGGAGTCTAGGGGCATTGTGAGTGTGTGTGTGTGTGTGTGTGTGTGTGTGTGTGTGTGTGTGTGTTCTATAACACCAGAACTAAAGGGGTTCAGAGTTCCACATCCCTTGTTCCAAGTCCAGGGTCACACAATAAGTCTGGGACAGTATCTGAACCAAACCTGGGATTCCTTGTCTGAGGGGATCTGACAGATAATTGTGGCCACCCCTTCTGAAATGGAAGCCCCCTGTCAGTCTTACATCACAACAGCCCTAAGCTGAAGGCAGCTCCCAAGCTCATGAAATGGCACGGGGGCAACCCCCACACTCCCCAAAAGCACAGAATCACTTCAACTCTCCTGAACTAGAGAACTTGGGTGGTAGCAGGGAGACTTGGGCTGTAGCCAGAGTCCTTCTCCACCAGGCATCTGGGTGGCTTTTTCTCTGTGGAATAGGAGTGGGCCAGTGTGAGGAAGAGAGTCAGCCATTTTGGTTCATTTGGTCAACATGTGTGGAGGGGCTAAGAGGGGTTTTCTGAGCAGGGGTAGGCCCTGATGGAAGGTTCCAGCATCCCTTAGTGACTGAGTGTCAGACGCTATCACAGACCAGACTGGGCTCATGCTATAAAATGAAGAACACCTCATTTCACTACCTTATCTATCCTGGGAAAACTAGAGACAGGATGAGCATGGATACCTCTGAAGAGTGATAAGCATCTCCATCCCTCCAATGTTTACCTAAGGAAACATTCCTTAAAGAGATAGCAATCATTTTGTGAGTGATCCCCCTACCCCCAATTGCCTTGCAGGAACCAGTAAAGTTAACCTGTTAACCAGTTTTATTACACCTTCACCATTTTGCCTCCCTTTGAAATTCATCGTAAATTGTGGTCTGTTCTTTATAAATACGCCTTTCTTCGCTTAATAAAAGGTCTCCTGATTCATTACTTCCAGCCAGTTCTTAGCTGCCAGTAACTAAGCCATCTCGCTCGTCCTCCCTTCTTTGTACCCTGCGTTTGGCTCTCCATAACTGAGCAAGTCCCAGAACTTAGGATTCTCTACAGCCTTCCTATCCTTTGAGAAATCCCTCCACCCTGTCTTTCTGGATTAGCAAAGAATGGTGGGATTTGGGGTACAGACTTATTCCATCACAGTTGCCATTTCCGGCCTCAGCTCACAAGTTCTGCTGAAGCAATGAGCCACCCCCTGACATCTCCTGGTGGTGAGAGGAAAGCCTAGGAACTTACTATCCCTGAGTAGACAGTCATTCCATGAAGATTTAATGAGCAGGTCCTGTATCCTGCCGCAGGGCATGCTGGGGGCAGGTGTGAGTCTGAACCTTGGTGATCTGCAGACCTGGACTTGCCTTCTGGGCCTGATGCTTTTTCTTTCCCCCACAGGGGCACAAGGGCTATCCTGGACCTGCGGGGCACCCCGGAGAACAGGTGAGGGCCCTGACCTCAGCCTTACCCTCCCTACTGTCCCTGGCTCCAGGCCCAGCCTCCCCTGGTCTCTTCCCAGCACCCCACTCCCTGAGTGAGCCCCAGAGCTGGGTGGTTCTGCCTCCCATCCTGCTGGGGCTCCTACCCCACCCCACTGCTCCCCCAGCCACATCTGCCCGAAAGAGCTGGAGTCCAGGCGGCCCCGAGCTGGCAGAAGCTGCTCCACTCTGGTTAGAGCCATGAATAGCTGGCCTGTCCCGGGTGATGTTAGGGGATATTATGCACGCCGCCATGGGGTTTGCAGGAATTTTGGCTGCCCTGGCCCAAGTCAAACAGCATCCCCTGCCAGCTAGGAGAGCCAGCCAGGCCTCTTCAGTGCTTTCTTATTCCTGGGCTGGGAGCAGAGGGGTTTTGTCCCTTGGATCTGGTCTGACTGGTTTTGCAGAAGGTGGGCTTGGGAACCCAGCAGGCCTGTGGCTTCCCCTTCCTCCCTTTTCCCTTCATCTCACATGCCTCCCCTTCCCTTTGTCCATTGTGAGCTCCAGCCCTCGCTGCCTCCAGAAGTGGAGCCAGCCAAGCAGGGTCTCTCCCTTCCTTATGTCTCTTTCCCTTCCTTTGCAGGGGCGGCCGGGACCTGAGGGCAGCCCAGGGGCCAAAGGTTACCCTGGCAGGCAGGTGCAGTATATGGCTTCTGGAAGCTCTGTGGCCATAGTGGTGTGGAGATGGCCACGGGTACCCAGACAGGGGGAGGGGCAGGCAGGAACGGAAACTGTTGGGTGGGTCCCAAGAAAAGGGACTTCAGGGCTTTGCTATGCAGGCCACTGGACAAGGATACTTTGCTATGCAGGCCACTGGACACTCAGCAAGGGGACTGAGGACAGAGGAGTTCAGGTGCTATTGAGCAGGGCCCCAAAGCTCCTCTGATGAGTCTCCCCTGAATGGCCTCTCCGGGGCCCTTGTTGAAGGGCTCCAAGTGTGGCTCCATTCATGTTCTACAGAGGGGAAAGCTGAGGCCCAGAGGAGACAGGACTGGCCCTAGGTTGGAGACAGCAGGGAGAACATCTCCATATATCCTTGCTCCTCTGTCTTTTATGTTTCAGGGTTTACCTGGACCAGTAGGGGAACCTGGCCCCAAGGGCAACCGGGTAAGTGACATGCAGGTGGGAATCTGCGTGGTGTGTTATCTTTTCCCGAGGGGACCTGATGGCTGAATGGGGCTAAAAGGCTAAAAGGCTCCCGCCCAGTCTGCTAGAGAACTGGGGCTGAGGTCTGCCAGCCTGAGCCTCCCTGGAGAGCAGAGGAGCAGGAGGAGGGGTGGGTGATGGGGGACCCCTGGAACCTATGTGCTATGGTTGGGCAGTCTGTGCCTCAGAGGCTCTGCCTCAGGCTTGTCCATGATCCTGCTGCTATGACCAGACATTAGCTAACTGCTCCCAACTGGGGAGGGGGGTTGGTGAGGGTTGGAGGAGACCATCTTTCAAGAAGATAATGGTGCCTGAGGGCTGAATAGTTGCCCCATTCTGGAGGTTGATGGACCATCTGCTCTCCCCCTACTAGAGCAAACCTTGACTAGCCAGCAGCCGCAGTCTGCCCATGGTTACAATGGGAGTGTATCCAGGGAGCGTATCCATTCCTACCTCTAGCATGTTTATGAGGGTGCCAAGAATTTGGAAACAGCACTGCCAAAGAGGGGCTGCCAGGTTGGGTCTGTGTGGGGTCCCCCGGTGGGCTGTGGGGAGGTGAGAAAGATCTGGGCAAACTGAATGAGAGTCAGTGGCCTTTAAAAGACTAAGCGATCATCTTCTCTTCTACGTATAAGGAAAATGGGTTCCTGGTGGGGACCGGATGGCCCAGTTCACACTGCACACCTGAAGTGAACCTGAGACAAGGACCCAGCTGTCCTGAGGGCTGGGCTCTGCCTCTCAAAGAATGCTCAGCAAGTGGGTCACACAGTCCTTGGTCTGGCCCAGTCTAGTGTGACGTGTCCTCTGCTCCTGAGCCAAAGCTATTTATGGCTGCTGTCTCGGCCCTAATCCCCGGAACTGGCAGGCCGCCGTTCGGAGTGCGCCTGGAGGGAGGTGGCAGGCTGGAGAGCCAGTCCCCTGGCTGTGAGGATGTGAGGATGATGGTGGTGATATGCGGGGCCCAGATGCCCCCTGTCCGAGGCTGCTGCTTCATCTCCCTGCCTTGGTGCAGCAGTGGCCCTCGAGGAGCCTTCTGAGCACAGGCAGACATTCTTCTCAGTTCAGTCACCTGGTCCTGGTCTGCCAGGATGTGGGGTGGCGAGAAGGGGAGCATGCTAGTAACATCTGGGCTGGACTGCACTCGTAGGGTGAGAGCTAATCAGCCCCAGCATTCCCTCTGAAGTCTCTGGGCCCAGGAAGCTGGAAGAGCAGGGCTGCCCAAGCTACCCCCCGCCCCCCGCCGCACCTGCCACCCCACCCTCATGTTTACAAGGGAGACAGCGAAGCTTTAGGACCCAGGTGCCCTGATTTAGACCTACGCTGCTGGTAACTGGCAGTGGTATCTTGAGCAAATTGCTCAACCTAAGTCCATTTTCTCAGCTGTAAATCTGAAAGAATCAGTAAATGAATTTATCCCTCTGGATGCTGGGAAGGAGGCTTTGTGACATTTTGACCTTCTGGACAAGGAAGAATATTTGCAAGTCTGTGCCAGTTGCTTGTTTGAGGAGGCAATGTAGCTTAGTGGTTAGGATCTGGGGCCCATTTCTACTGTGTTCCAGCTGTGAGGCCCTGGGCGGGTCACTTTACCTCTCTGGGCACCACCCTGTAGGGGGCTGACCACTAATATCTGCTTGCTGGAGGTGTGCTGAAGACGCAGTAAATGTTTGCAAAGCACTGAACCTATAGTCTGTGCTCAGTAAACATTGGCTTTTACTGTAAGTATTGTTAAATCATGCTGCAACCATCTAGAAAGTGCAGGTAGTATTAGGCACCTGGGGCTAAGTCCTGGTCCTCGAGAAGTTCTCAGGCAAATGAGGACCAGACACATGGACACAGGTGGTGAAGGCACAGCTGAGAAGTCACGTCACTGAAATGCATTAACTGAATTACATTAAATACTGAAAGTATTAAAGGCATTTAACTGAGGAGAGAGGAGGTGATTTGGGGTGTGAGGGATGTTTGCCAGTGGGAAGAGCTGCAGAGCCAGGCTTTGAAGGACTAGCTCTGTGGACCTGGGGGTGGATTGGGGCTACCTGGGAAGGGCACAGTTTGAACAGAGGCTGGGAGACAATCAGGTGCATTCTAGAACAGCGTACTTCCAGCTCTGCCCCTGGCTAGCTTGGCTCCAGAGCGAGATTCTTTGCATGTCCAGTGAAGAGGGTGACAGCCAGCCTGCAAGATCCGTGGGAGGGTTAAACACAGTGACATGTGTGCTTGGCAGAACTTTAGAGCTAGACTCGCTGCACATCCAGGGCCCAGATCTGGGGGTAGAGAGACATAGCATCAGCTACAGGGCTCACCAGCGTCCCTGGGGTTTGATAGAACATGGTGTCCCTCTAGCATCTAATGCAGCCAAGAGCTTCCTTTCTGCAGGTCCCGGAGCCCCGGCGCGGGGCGGGCCTCCTGCTGTGAGTGCCCGCACCCTTCCCTGGTGTGAGGGTATGTGCCTTTGGACTACATCGTGGAAGCCAGCACCATGCAGTCCATGGGCATATACACTTGCCTCAAGGCCTATGTCATCGAGAAGCCACCGGAGCCACCGCTGCCACCAGCGAGGAAGAGGAGCCCGGGTGTGGGAGGCATGGAGGGAGGCCGGGATGGGTCGGGCCAGCCACACACCCCCACTCAGCCCCTCTGATCACCCCCCTGCTCTTTCCTAGGGCTACATTGGACTCCCAGGGCTCTTCGGCCTGCCAGGTTCCGATGGAGAACGAGTGAGTGTGCTGGCTTTGTCTCCCTCTCACTCACCCCCTCTGCCCAGGGAAGTCATGGAATCCCTCCTGGAGGAGGTGTCTTGAGTTGAATAGGAGTCCACCGAGTGAACAAGTCAAGGCAGATATGTTGGGAACAACATGTGGGATGGGTAGAGGGGGCAGTGAGTCTGGAGGGGGCACTTCCCATGAGCTGAAACAGCACTCAGGGTCAAGGCTGGGAAAGGCCTCCACACGGAGAGCTTGGGAGCTTCTGAAGGGCTGTCAGCCAGTGACGAATGGGCCCACTTGATTCTCAGATCAAGTGTCTATAAACCGCAGCCCGCAGGCCCAACCTACTCATCTGTCTCGTAGTTTTATTGAACACACCACCCTCGTCTACACATTGTTTCTAGCTATTTCAGCTCCCGGCACAGAGCTGAGCGATTATGACAGAGACCGTCTGGTCCACGGGCCTCTGAACTGTCTGCTCCATCCCCTCTCAGCCTTGGCCCATTTTGGGGAGCTCAGCTGTCACCTCGTCAACAAGCCAGGTGTAGCAATTCTTAGGAAAGAGAAGGCACAGGAGTGGACCAGCTGCCAGGACCTCTGGGTGCCTTTCTGAGGCATCTCTGGGCTGGGAATCCATGCAGCCTCAACTTTGTAGCTGGGCTATCTCCAGGGTGCCCATAACTGGCATGCAAGGCCTATACACTGGTCCCTCCATTACAGCCTCTTGTGGCTCAGGCGGGTTTGGGGTAATGCAACAGTTCCATTGTAATACGGGCCTGACCTTATTCCTGTCTCCCCCCTACAGGGTCTGCCTGGCGTTCCTGGCAAGAGGGGCAAGATGGGTAGGCCGGTAAAGATTTTCCGTGTCTATTATGCACAGTCTTTGGGTGAACCTGACCTCTTAGTGGCCACGCTGCCCTGTCTGCACACAACCTGGGTGCATTCTCTGCTGCTCGGTGTGGCTGTTGCTAGACTTCCAGTCCATGGGTCAGCATATGGCTTCTCTGGGCCTCGTGTCCTGTGGCCAAGAGCTGGATGGCCGCTGTTTGACTGGGGTGGGGAGTTCTGTGGGCACCTCTGGGACATCCCCATGTCACCTTCATGTCTGGGAGGCTTCTGTTGTCTGGCTTATTGGGTCTGCTCAGCCCAGTCAATGTCCCCGCTCCCTTTTCAGAGGACTCTCAGTTTCTGTGATGTTTCGGTGTTGCCCCTTTTGTGCAGACATGAGACCATGGTCTCATGAGAGGGTCATGGGGTGTGGAGTTAGGTCCGAGCAGCAGGACCCCAAAAGGAGCTTCCCGGCAGCCCCCAGGCTGCCAGCTTTCTCATGACACTCATCGTAGCAGAAAATTGGTTTCCTCGTGTTTGGGCATCAGCAGGGCAGGAAGAGGAAGCCAGGGGTAGAGAGGGTGGATGTCTTGCCCGCGTGTCACCTGCAAGTTCAACTCAGCTCATCTCCAGAACCTCTGATCTCAGTGGTCTCTCGGGGACCCTCTCAGTTCACTTGTTGTCAGTCAGGTTGTGTATTCCTAGAATCTTCACCTGGGGGAGAGTTGCTCGTTTGCATTACCTTGTTCTTCACAAAGGGGCACTGAGACTGCTCCTCCCTGCCAGGTGGCCCCTGTTGGAGTCTGAAGGCTCCAAGACTTGCAACAATCTTGACCACCGCATCTGGGCCCCCCTCTGCTTATGGCTGAAGGAGAAGGGACTTGGGGGAGGTGAACTTGGAAGGCAGCCGGAGAGGGAGCCAGGAACACCCTAGGGTGCCCTGTTCAAGGGCACCTTACCTGTATCTGCAGTGATTGAGCTGGGCCCTCTGGGAACCGAGTGGGCATGCAAAGAAAGATCCAGAGTCAGACCTCAAGGAGTTGCCAGAAGAGGCACCTCACCCTCAGACAATGCATGATCTGTGGCCCCATAGCTCCTTGGTGCCCAGCGGTCTAGCACCTGACACGTGGATTTAGCCAAAGAACAACACCTGATGCTCTAGGGAAAGGCCCTGGAGGCTGGGTGGCTTCTGGCATTTGGGCAAGGAGGTTCATCTGTCCATTTACACATTTGTTCGTGTTGATGAATCACCATTGTGTGTGTGCTCTGACCCGGGCATCGTGCTCTATGCTGTGTAGTGATCAAAGCCAAGTTCCTGTCCTGTAGGCAGACACACACAGGCAGAGATGGAAGTAGAGAATGAAGCCTCAATGTTTGACTGTCAGGTGGTGCAGGTACTAAGATTGAGTACGGCAGGGGGACAGTGAGTGCTTGGGGTGTGACTGTTAGATAAATTGGTCCAGGAAGTCCTTCTCGTTTCCTGAGAAGTCTGAGTGAGGTGAGAATGGGCACCATGCAGCTTTTCAGGAAAGGGCATTCTGGTTGTGGGAACAGCAGGTGCAGTGGCCCGGAGGCAGAATCCTGATGGACTCAAGTTCTGAATTGCAATTTTCCATCTGAGAAATGGGGATAAGAGCTTCTAGCTCATGCAGTTGTCGTGCTTTTCACATGTTAAGTCACAGTGCTACACAGCTGAAGTGTATAGTGCTTGTCTCGTGGTAGTCAAAGCTCAGCATCTAGTCACTGTCATATTTCTTGTTTGGACAGCCGAATATCTCTCTACCGTGGGATTTTGAGCTGATAGTTTTCTATCTCCGCGTCTGTTTTGCTGAAGTTTACGTTGTAGAGTGGGAACAGGTGGTTTATTTAGAGGATCTCAAGGAGGCCCTGATACACCACTCAGACCTGCCTCCAGAGCCTCCCATGGTGATGTTACCCAATCTCTCTCATGGAAGCCTCACTGAGCCTGGTCTCTTTATAGATGAAGAGGTTCGCTTTGGCCAAGTTCTTGTGGCTTCTGAGTATCAGAGCTGGGTTGGAAGCAGCAGCCGGAAGCTTAGCCTTCTGGCCCCAGAGCAGACAAACTGAGGCCAGCACAGATTGAGTATTTAGTGTTGGTGCTGCTGTAAACTAGGGATGTGGTCCCCATCGTCCCAGGCTGGAGATAGGGATCACCCTGGAACTCTGGTGAGAAGTCTGCCTGCCTCTCTCCTCCTTGTTCTCTGAGGTGAGGTGGGGTCCCAGTGAATTTCAGAGGGGCAGGGTCAGAATGTTCTCAGTGTCCTCAGGGGGGGGGGTCCTCCTCCCTGCACTTCGAGTGTGCACACCTGCGAAAGAGCATGGGCACTTCAAGTGCAGTGGGTGTGTGCATTGGGGAAGATGCAGGCTGTGATGTGGCATCCTGATTTTGGAGAATTTAGCCACTGGAAGAAGCGGACCAAGATCCTTCTGTGTATCCTAGCGGTTAGGAAGGGTTCCCAGTCTGGTCCCAGCCCTAACTAGCATATGCCAGGGGTTGGCTCACGGAAAGCACCTTCCCCAGCTCAGCTCTGCCAGGTGAGCAGGCCAGGACTGACTGTTTTGTAGGCCCAGGAGCTGAGTCTCAGAGACATCAGCAGGACTTCAATGCTGGTAGTTCCATACAGCCCCTGTGCCCCTATCCTGCCTTCTTGAATGGACCCCTGAGGTAGATACTGATTGGAGGCAGGGGAGTGGACAAGATGGCCTTCCAGGGACTCCTCAGCCTTTGGCCCCTTCCTGTCATCGATTTCTTGTAACTGCCATAGCCAACAGAGAACGCGGAGTCTCACCCCAGAGCCTGGTTCTGTCTCCTTGTAGGAAACAGAATCCTGTTCAAAACACGACATGTCCCAAGGTTAGAAGGGGGTTTCTGTCCTGTGGAAGTGGAGAAACCATGAGGCTGGGCTCACTCCTTGGGCCTCATGTCAGGCCGCCATAGCCGGCATCTTGTCCTGCTGCTGGCCCGCATGCCGTGCACAGGCCAGAGGAGCAGCTGGGTAGAAGGCCCATAGCTCCAGCTCTGTAGCCACAGATCCCCTGTGGGTCTGTGGATCCCCCTGTGGGATCAAAGGGGGCATTGGGTGAGTGTCAGAAAAAGGATATGCCACTCAGTGGTGGAGAGATGAGATTGGTCAATAACCAGGGTGATGGGGCCTGGGGGTGTCCTGGGCCTCCTCCCTGTTGGCACAATGAGATGCTAAGAGTCGAGAATGTCAGGGTCTTTCCAGCCAATCTTTGATACAGTCTAATCAAAGATTTGTTCCAGCACTTTTAAAGCTGCTGTCTCCTCCTGCCACACACCCCCCATTGCATTCTTCACAACAAACCCTAGACTTCTGGGGGTCATTGGTGTGACTCCGCTGGAAGAAGGGAGATGAGATGGAGACAAGCTGGGTGCAGTGGAACCAGCACTTAGTGTTATCAGTGTCATCAATGTTCTCATGTATGAACCCTTCAGTCCAGCTAAACTTAAGAACAGGCTCTGAAGTCAGACTGCCTGCCTATCCCAGCTCTGCTATGCCTATCCCAGCATAGCTGTGTGACCTCAGACAAGTTCCCTAACCTCTCTGGACCTCAGTTTCCTTATCTCTAAAATGGGGCCAATTACTTTCATTGTTATTGTCATACCATTATCACCTTCTGGCTATAGCAGTGCTGTGTTTTGTCTACAGAAGGGGCTCCCTTTTGAATTTTGGCCATTCTGATGCTCTCTTGTTGCTCACACCTCAGGGACTTGCCCTCATGTTGCAATAAACCTTCACCTGCTTCCGTATGGCATCTCAGCTCATTTTTGGCCCTCTCTATCATACCACAGAGAAAAGAGGCTGGGGAAGCTCTGGGTGCTGCAGCCAGGACTGGTCTGGGCTGCTCTGGGAGGTGCAGGAGCAAAGTGTGGGTATCTTTGATCAGGTCCCAGTGGCCTATGAACTCAGATGCATGGGTTTAGATGCATGGCTGGTTGGGACTATCTTAGGCATTGCAAGGCATGGGTACCAAGGCGGAGACCTTGTCCCAGGCTAGGTGACCTTCCTGGGCCTGGAGAGAAGAGGTTCCTTGCCTGGCCTCCTCTAAGGCCAACCTAAAAGGGTTCTTAGAGGCTTAGGAGGGAGTCTGCCCCAGGTTGCGTGGCCAGCCTGCCCGGGAGCTAGGGCTAGTCTCAGACTCTCTCTAGACAGTGGCCCTTGTGAGCCATACGGAGCCAGTCAGATGCCAGCTTTACTACATCCCCCTTGTCTCCTGAGGGTCAGGCCTCCTAACCCCAACCTCCAAACCCAGGGGTGGGAACTCTATCATCAGAAGGTCCCTGGGACCACAGCCCACATGACTGATGACTTCTGTCCTGAGGAATAAGAGGATCTGCTTTGCAACATGATAAAGGGGACTGCACTGGGTAAGGGGAGACCCCAAAGACACAGGGAAAGGAATCTTAGATAGGGTCAAATGTACCCCACAATGTACATCTGACAGACACAATGTACATCTGAAGACGGGACTCTGTACGTGCACTCATGCATGCATACATACACCTCTGAAATCAGCCAGGCACGCATTCAAGCATCTTCCATATGCCAGGATTTGCCCGTAAACAATTCATGTGGGACTTGGCAGAGTCCGCAGAGGTAGATCAGAGCTCAGTTTTGCTACAAATGTGTTTTTGGCCTTGACCAAGTGACATAGCCTCTTTGAGCTTCCTCATTCCCCAGCTGTTAAAAAGGACTGAACCCCCTCCCCCCCACTCTGGGGTGGACATCAAAGCCAACTGGGATTTTGCACACAAAGTCACCTGCTTGTCCAGATCTTATCACATCTTATCATTGCCTCCTTTGGGTGTCTGAGTGAAGCCACCCTCCTGTATGGTGAATGCCCACCTCGCCCATTTGATCCAAAAGAGTTCCCCAACAGGAAAGGGGCTGGGGGCTAGGGGTTCTTTCTCAAGGTGAGGGCCTGAATGTACACGTATTTAGTGTGTCTTTGCTCAGTGGTATGGGTTTGTTGTTGCTCTGAGTTTTGTCTTCTGGTTTGGTCTTTTCACTCTGGTCTATTCGTTGCATGTGCCATTACTATTAGAAACCAGAGACACCATTTCCTCCATGAGGAATCATGAGGAAAAATTTGGACATTCACTTGGTCAGAAAAACACATGCTTTTTTTCACTGACAAAATAATGATTAGAACTCAAGGAGGAAAGGAGACCAGGGTTCCCTAAATTCCAAGCTTGAGGACTCTCTTTTCCTTTGGAAGTAGGATAGGGTTATGTCTCCTCCCCAGTCCCCAGGCCCTGATATGTTTCCAGCTGCCTGTTCCACCCAGAGAGCAGGCAGTGGGGCCAGGAAGGGCTAGGGGCCTAACCTGTCGGGGTGGGCAGTCTGGCCTCTCCGTGGCGGAAGCTCACCTGTGGCCATGGCGTTGATGTTCCCGCATTGGTGTGGCTTTGACACTTACCCTTTTGGAGCCTTGCTTTCTCTATCTGTGAAATGGTTTCGTGATTCCATTGCATGATTTTTGAGGGGTGATCCCACAAAGTCTGGATCCTGGGAACAGGAAAATTCCACAGAGGCTTTTACTTCCTTGACTGGTGGGGAAACTGAGGCATGTGGAAGAAAGGGAGACTCTGAAAACTCTTAGCAAATCAGTGACTTGTCCAGCCCACCCTCCATTTCATGTCCTTTTCGCTCCATGGAGACCGTGCCTCAGATGAGAGGGTTGGACTTTCTGTGCTGGAGAACTGGGTTCTGTGTTCTCTTCAGAGACTCTGGGTAGATAAGAAGTGACCTCTCTGGCCACAGGCCCTTCCACAGTAGCCTCAAGAAGTTGTGTATGTGGTGTGTGTGCCGAGGGACTCAAGATCCCATTCTCCACCCAGATCCTAGAACCAAGAAGTGAGACTGTGTGCCCCGGGGTCTGATCAGAGCCAACTGTAGATAAAAACACTGATAGCATGTGTGTTCTTTCTTATACTCTCAGGGATTTCCCGGAGACTTTGGGGAAAGAGGCCCACCTGGACTGGATGGAAACCCCGTAAGTATCATAAAGGTTTGGGTGAGTATAGGAAAAAGATCCAGAGCAAATGCACAACAGATTCTAAGAATTCAAGCTTTGTGGTCGAATAGACCTGGGTCAGTCTGCATCCTGCTTAGCTGGCTGCTTTTGAACAAATTGCATAACTTCTCTGAACTCCAGGCTCCTCTCTGCTACGGATACCCCGCTTCTCCCCACCCAGGAAAGCTCTCCAACCTTCTGAGTCCCTGCTCTTCAAGTCCCGAGCTGTGCCCCGTCTCCAAGTACTAAGGAAGTTTCTTGGGTCTTTCCCCATTGGGGAGACGGGGAATGCCACCCTCTTCAAAAGTGTTTATAGCCTGGCAGTGGCTTGGGGGAGCAGATGGGCTGGCAAGCCCTGTTGGGAGAGAAGTGTGGAGCTCTAAAGATATCTCCAGCCCAGGCATGTTTATAGAGTTTGTAAATAATCAGAGGCCCTTCGAGGAGCCAGGTCAGCCTGCCCTGTGGAGCTGAGTCTGCCTTTCTCTTCCTGTCTCAGCTCCAGGCTTGGGCAGAAGAGTACATTAGCTCCCTGTTTGGGGGTGCAGATCATGTCTGGAGCTTTTTGGAATACCTGCTGTGTTCCCCTGCCCCTTCTGGGACTTCCTGCCTGAGCAGCTGTCTTCAGCTGTGCCCTCTGCAGAGGTGGCTATCGGATCCATATTCAGCACCTGATTATGTGCTAACTTTAATTCCACAAATGCTCCCTGAACTGACCCCCAGGCCTCCCCCACCCCAATCTTCCCCCTCTTCCACCCTCACCTCCACCCTGAGGCAAAAGCCCAGCGTCAGAGCCAGCTGGGCTGAGTTTGACTGCTGCTCTACAACTTAACAAGTATGGAAGCTTAGATCAATCAGTTTATCTCTCAGAAGCTACTTCCTTTGGAGCAAGTCTGGGAATCAGGATGCCAACCTCTAGGGCTATGGGGAGAAGGAAGTGAGAGAGGACAGGGAAGGAGGCCAGCCCAGGAACAGGGGTCCCCTGGGCAGAGTGCCCATCAATAAGAGGTAATAACGGGGCATAATTTGTGCCCTCAAGGAAGTCACGGCTGTGTCTCCAGCCCATCCCACAAGATGGAATGAGCTGGGTGGGGTCAAAGGAGTCCCAGGTACTATGGAGGGGGCAGCGAGGAACAGGAAGACTACAGGGGAAGGAAGACCATGTTGGGGTTGGGATAAGGAAGGAGGGCTTCTTCCAGATGGAGGAAAGAGACCAGCCAAGGTAGAGAGGTGAGAAATCAGAATCTTTCCTTCAAAAATGTCACTTCTTAGGTTTGCTACTATAATCTGTGATGTTGTTCTGGAAGCCCCTTGGAGAGGGGCCAGGAGATCTCCGAGCTTATGGTCTCGGACTGTAGAAAGACAGCCCGAGGGCTAGTTCCAGCTCTGCCATACCATTGCTGAGTGACCTTAGACAAGTCACTTCCCTTCCCTGAGCCTCAATTTCCTCATTGGAAAGTGTAAGCTTCTTCCCATCAACTCTGGGTCTTCTTGGCCGCTGTGGTCAGGACATCCTGTAGGAGGAGCTTTGGCATTGCACAGATGAAGGAAGACAAACCCTCTGGGGGCTGTTGGCAGTTCTCAGCAATGATTATCATTCCTAGTGCCCCGTTTTGAGTCATTTTTAATTGGAACTTGATCCTCGTCCTACCAGTCTTTTCCGGTGTAAGCAAGTGAAGGTCCATTTTCACAGATGAGGAAATGGAGACTTTACTACAGCCACACTCATTCTCTCCTCCCAATTCTCTAGCATCCAGGGAGTTCTGAAGGTGGGAAATTGAGTCTCCTCAGTCAAGGTGGGGGGGGGGCTTCTTTAAGCACTCTCCAACTCTTCTTGGCAGAGAGAGAGTGAGGGAAGGAGCCCTCATCTCTGAGTTGCTTTTGTGCTGTGAACCTTGGGCAAATCACTGACCCACTCCAGCCTCAGTTTCCCCGTGTATAACGTGGGAAGGGAGTAGCTTCTACTCCCGTGACTAGGATCCACCCATACTTTCATACTGACAATTGGAAGATTCTGGAATTAGAAGACCAGCCTCCCCCTGTTATAGATGTAAAAAATTAATGACAGAGCCAGGAAGGATCTCTTTCAAATTCCAGGCCAGGTCAGCTCCAGGGAGTCAAAGGTCAACTCCAAAGACCCCACCAGATGCCTGCATGAGAGATGGGGTGGAAGAAAGGCCCCTGGAAGAGGTGGGCAAGTCACCACCATGGTCTCTTTCTATTTTCAGGGAGAACTGGGCCTGCCAGGACCCACGGGAGTCCCCGGCCTCATTGTAAGTACACAGACACCTGTGGGGTTGGGGGGAGGCTGGGTACGGTCAGCCAGTGACAAGTCCTATGCTAGAGTCGGGAAAGACCCCTCTCTCACCAAACTCCAGGAGAGAGTCAGGGATCAGAGGATTTCAGGACAGACCTGTGTGGGTAGGTACTCAGATTGTCACCTACCTTCTCTGAGTCAGCGATGGTCTCCATCCTTTCCTTCAGAGCACTGACAGTGGAGCCAGACCATCTAAGCTCAGGTCATAGCTCTGACACTTCCTGGCTGCTGGCCTGGGACAGGCCACTTCTCTGAGCCTTAGCTCCTCATCTGGAAAATAGGGATGATGGCAGGATCCTCTTGGGGGTGACCATAAGGGTTAAATGAGGCATGGGAGGTATAGTCCTTGGCCCAAGGCTTCATACTCCCAAGTGTGAGGGATCCATGGGAAATATTGGCCATTAACTGTTGTTATTAGCCTCTGCAGCACCCAGGATTGCCAGAGGCCAATACATGGGGAGGCAGGGAGGTGGGAGGTGACCTGAGGTGACTCCACCCAGCTTGGGGTAGACCTTGTGGAGTGCTTTTCCCAGCCCAAACCAGTGTCCCACCCACCACCCCACTGAAAACACCTCTGCCTGCTTCTCCCTAGGAAGCAGGCTATAAACCGTTCAGTAGCATTTACCTTTAACTTGAACTACACACACCTATGCCTGCTTCTTTCCCTAGGAAACAGGCTACAAACTGTTCATTAGCATTTACACTGTTCACCTCCACCATTGGTATGCAAACATCAGCTTCCAGTTTCTCTCAGCTTTCTTCCCCTCTTTCAGACCTAGAAAGAAAAACTTAGAAACACAGTTTAAACTCTAAACTAGTTTGCCTCAATTTACCCTTTTAGACTTCACGGGTTCTTTCCACCATCCCCATCCTTCTCAACCAAAATACCAAGTCAAAGCAAGACTATCATTGCAGACTAATTTATTTCTAACAAAGTGATTTCCTAATTACTACAAAAGAAACATGTAAGTAAAACTCAGATTACTTTAACATTGTCCAAAACCTTTCTCAACATTGTCCAAAGTCCTTTCCCAGATTGCCTGAAAATCCTCAGTCTCTCAGTCCTGATGATCTCACCAATGTCCAGTCAGTCAGAGTTCATCTCCAGATGCTGGAAGACATCTTCCTTTGGCGTGCTCCAGCTCCTCCATGCCATCTTCTCCTTGTCATCCTCCTCCAGGTAGCAGAAGAAACTTAACTGTACCGGACCTAGCGAAGTTCATTTTCTTTTCAGGCCTAACTTTTGCACAGCCTCTTCCAGACACAAGTCAAACTCGGCAAAACAAACTCCAACACGGAGTTCAAACCAGCAAACTCCTTAACTGCCTTTAGCACACATCCGGCTAGCCTAGGCCAGCCAAAGGCCGTAGGCCCCAGGCCTTGGCCGCATGGCCAAGCTCACATGGTTCACATTTTCATTCCACAAAATGGCAGAAACCAAACCTGAATCTGAATCTCAATTCCCATTTTCCTCCCTCTCTTTGTTTCAAACCTCTTTATATATTCTTTCTGTTTTCCCACCTTCCAGGAACAGCTTCTGAATTATTGCATTACAAAACAAAAAACCTGTTTCATTTCTTCTTCCCCCTTGTATCTTCTGAAAGGAAATTCTAATTAAGGCCATACTCACATTTTAGCATATCTTCCTTGAAATCTGCAATCCTAAACAGGAGACAATGATGGGAGGTGGTGGTGGTGGTGCCCCCTATCACCCAGGTGAAAGGACCTAGGATGGGTCAGTGGCAGTGTTGTCCTACTCAGTGAGTCGGGAACAAACCCAGGCAGGTGGGTTCAGATCAGCCTGTCCCAGTTCAGCCTGGCCTCCTACCCTGACAAAGTGTCAACACTTGAGTCATTCATTTGTCATCACCGATGTTGCTGAGAACCAATGTTGGCATAAGTGTTGACCTAGAAAAGGAAATGTGTGCACTGAGAGTTAGGGAACTGGAGTTTGTGGGCACGCGGCAGTCTCTAGACCCACCTTCTCTGAACTCACCAGGAGGCCGGCTGGAGCATCTTGGTCAGAGGCTCGTTAAACTCCCCATGGAACACCCTGGTGTGGGAAGCGCCCTGCTGTGGCAGCCCAGCCCGTGTGAACAGAGCGCTCCTTGTTCAGGGTTTCCTGTGTGTGGAGCCCAAGCCATCTCCCTGCCCCTGGGAGAGGCTGTTTGCGATTAAAGATGGTGATTGTGTGTTTTTTCCCCAAAGCTCCTTCAGGTCCTACCATCCCTGTTCCCAAAGGTTTACACTCTTTGCTTTCTGTGCCTCGTGTTGCCAGATGAAATACAAGACGCCTCGTGAAATTTAAATTTCGGCTGCCATGAAATATGCTAAAGCAGCACTTACCTGGCATCCAGATTGAACTGGGCATTCTTTCTCTTTGCACCATTTGGCAACCCCATTTGTAGTAGTTTGTAGGAAATTCCCATTTGGCAGATGGGAAAATCGACAGCCATGGCCAAATTGCTCAACAAGGTGAGAGAGGACAGAGGCCATGGCTCCCAGCTCCTGGTCCAGAGAACTCCTCTCCTGCCCCCTCTCAGGGGGCCTGAGCTGGGAGTGAGCCCTGATTTTCTCAGTCCCTGAAACCCCCCCCCAAGGTGCCCCTTTCCTGAGAGTTAATCCATTTCTCATAGTGTCTCCCTCTTGCCCAGTGTCTTTCCCTGACATCTCACCCCTCACCTCCCCTTGGCCTTAAATTCCCTTGGCTGCCAAGGCCATGTCCCCTTTCTCCTCTGCCTGGGTGGCAGTGGGGGACAGGAGGATGTCACAGCTGGACCTGAGCCTGCCAAGTCATTCCCTGTCCCCGAGCCAGAGTCCTCTCCCACCCCAGTATCCGTTCCTACTCTGGAGTTTTAGGAACAGCGACTTCTGTGCCTGGGGATAAATTTGCCTCCCAAAAAGTTGGAGAGGAAAGGATTTTTCTAACCAGACACTAAAAGAGAAGAGGGATCATGAGTCACCTACGGTTTTCCAGCGGATGTGGGTTTTCAGCTGAGCAAATGGGAATTCCACGTATTGATAATCATTTTAGTGGCGATTCAGCTTTTTCAGTACCTTCTGTCTAGTCAATTGAAGCAATTTCCATCAGACTGAGCCGAAACTTCCCCAGTCCCCTGGGTCCTTGCAGCCGGCAGGAAGGGCGTGAGAGGACAGACTAACATTTACGGCGTGTCTGTCTGCTCTGCGTGCCTGACATACATTAGGCTCTGGGAGCTTCGAGATATTTATTTGAGGCGGGTGGTGGCTGCCTGGTCATCCAGATGGAGATGCTGCAGCTCGAGCTCACTATCTCAGGACCCAGGTCCGTATGGCCCCAACGAACCACTGTGACCCCCTGCAATCTCAGAATAGCCCCCATGGAGGAATGGATACCCATTGGCTGAACCTCCAGAAAAGTGTGACCAGTTCCAGCATCTGCTCAACAAAGATTCCTGTCTTTTCCATTCAGAGTGACCCAGAAGAACTTTTGGCTCCTCCATCTCAGGAGACCCAAAGAATATGATCTGACCAAAACCCAGCATGTGGGGTAGTGGACGTGTCTGCCATGTCCCATCCCTGAATGACCATCTGGCTTCATTTCTTTGTCCATAAAGCAAGGTCAGGCACCCCTGTAGCTGGCATTCACCAGCCCTTCCTGTGCTGGACGCATGCTGAGTATTGAATCATCACAGCAGGCCTCTGAGCTCAGAGAGTTGCCCTCGTACCAATGGGAGGCTCCGAGAGGCGAAGCTCCAACCTCCGGTCACATGCCAGTCAGCTGGCCTGGGCCTGTGTGAGCAGCTTGCACTCCACTGCCACCCTCATGGCCACGACCTGTGCTGAGTGTAGACAGGGGACAGTGGGCCTGGCTGTGCAGGGCTGTTCTGTGTGAGGGATGGGCTCACATGGGATCCAGGACTGCAACTGGGGTCCCAGGTCCCCAACTGCAAGCTGGGGATCCCTGTCAAAGTTTCTGGAAAGAGTCCTTGTTGGCCTCCACTGTCAGCGCAGGTTTCTGGATTCCCCACTCATGAAGCCACTTGGGTAAGCACCGCCTCTGGGTCTCGTGGGCACACGCATCAGGCTATCAGCATGGACAAAACTGTGGGGAAAGCGCGTCAGGGCGTAACATGACCTGTGGGGTCAGGGGAGTAATGTTGGCTTGAGGATGGAAGGACAGATGGGCGGCAACACCAGACGTACAGAATATGGGAAACAATGGCAGAGGATGTCCTGGCTACAGAGAGTGGTGGGAAGTTCAGGTGTGGGAGTGAGGCAGTCCTGTCAGCACTTCTGCCATGATACATGGGCTCCAGAAACACTCCAGGTTTTGTTTTATGGGTCCCCAGAACCCTCAGCCAGTATACCTGCTGGCATCTCCCAGGGGCCCTGCACTCATTTACTCATTTTTTGTTTTTGGTTTTGGAGACTAGGTCTTGCTACGTTGCCTGGGGTAGTTCTGATCCCGCGGACTCAAGCAATCCCCAGCCTCAGCCTCCCAGGTAGCTGGGATTACAGGCACCTGCCACCACACCCACCTGCTTTTTTTTAGAGACCAGGTCTCACTATGTTGCTCGGGGTAGTCTCTAACCCACGAACTCAAGACATCCCGGGCCTCTTGCCTCCCAGCGCTTGGATTACAGGTGCACGTCACCATGTCCAGTGAGGCCCTACACTCTTATTTCTGAATCTCAAGCCTGTCCTTGAACCATCTTCTGTGAGTGGCAGCCATGAGGAAAAGCATTATCATTTCTGTGGATGAAACACAGGAACTTGTGAGCATGGGCTGTGGGGCTGGACAGGCAGACCTGCTTCTGCTCTCAGTGCCTCTACCCTCCTTGCTTCAGTGCCTCTACCCTCCTTGCTCCATGCCTCAGTCTTCTCATCTGTGAAATGGGATGGGGCTGGGAATGCTGACCTCATGGAATGACTAACCTGTCAGTGCGCATTCCAGCAGCCAGCATCACTCCTGGCATACGGTGTAAACTCTCGTCTTGCTAAAGAGGATTTGATGAAACTCGGAGTGTCTAGCATGCTTTAAACACTTGCAGATGTGATTGGTTGTGTTCTTGCTGGGAGTCAGATGAAGGGCAAAGTGTGCAGGGTGGTTGGTGTCTGGGAAGTCAGGCGAAGCGGAAACCATCCATTACTTACCGTTCTTTCTCAAGGGGACAGAGCATTCTGTGTGTCGCTTGGTCAAGTGACCCATGAGTGTGTCCTGCCAGCAGACTGGTGCTCTGCCAGCTGTGTGAGGTGAATGTAACTTGGAGTTTTTTCCTTCCTGCACATGCTTTTATAGCTGACCATGGAGAGAAAGACCTGCCCGAAATGAGCCTTGACCCTCTCTGCCTTAGAGCCAAAGGTCACTTCTCATAGATCCTTATCCCTTGGGGTTGGATGCCTATACAGGTCCCTGCCTCCCCCCACCCTGATGCCTTAGGCAAGGCCTGCAGAAATGGCAAGTGTGTGCATGGAGTGTGGGCCTGCAGCGACACCCCAGTATTGAATTCAGTCCCCACCCAACAAGCCGCCTTCAGGCCTGGAGCAGGAAGAAGGCGCCTGTGTTCTGAGCTGCTGGCTGGTCCTCTGTCCTTTGCCTGAAGCCTGGGCCCCTTTGGAGCCAACAGAGCCAGCAGCGCCTACCCTGTTTATTTGTGGACCATAGCGAACTCTGGGCAGTTACTCTCCGCTTCCTTTATCCAGGAAAAGCAAGGAGAAAGGAGTGGTGGCCAAAATGGCCTGCTCTGTGCAGCTCTCTGCTGAGCTGAATTTCCTCTGACTCCAGCCTTCCTGGCCAGACATCACGGCTTTGCCCCCAACTCTCCCTCCTCTGCCGAGATCACCTCATAATGGCATAGCTGCTCTGGAGAGGGACTGCCTTGATGTATCCAGCTCCACCCAGCAACATATCTGTGCACACCCTGACCTTCCAGGACCTCAGACTCCCCCTCTGTGAAACGGGGATGGTATAGAATGGATCTCTAGGGGCTGTCGGGAGGCATCCCCAGGCAGTGAAGTGCTGGCAAAGCACTGGCCACCAGTGCTGCTGGCAATGTCTTTGGCCTTTAAACAACATGGATGTGAACTATATCTGTGTCCTTACATGAGGATTTTTTTCCCCAGCAAATAGAATCATCCCTCCATATCTGCAGGTTCCACATTCTCAGATACAAGTGACCATGGGCATCTGTTGGTAGAATCCCCCAGTGCGGTACCTGAGGATACAGAAAGCCCAATGAGAACTTGAGCATATTGGATTGTTGGCATCTGAAGGGCTTCCGGAAGCCAGCCCCCCAAGGAGACCAATGATGATGAGAGCTCCGTTTTAGGGGGGTTGGTTTTTACACTCAGGTTTTCAGCTGTATGGTGGTTGATCTCCAGGTTTTCCAGCTGTTCTTTGCTCAGCTATTGAAGAGAGCCTTCACTTTCTCAGTGGGGAGATTCCTTGATGGGAATTAAAAGCAGAATTTCTTAGTAAAACTTTAATTAAAAGGTTTTGTTTGAGGCAGTCAGACATCACGAGATATCTCAGAATCCTGAGATTCCATAGAGAAGAAGTGACCTGACCAAGGTCACACAGCCAGATCAGTTCAGGGTTCCAGCCAGACTCCAGCCCCTGCCACTGCTGAGGTCCAGATGGGGATGGGGCATGCACCTCCACCTGGCCATGCGGCTGTCTGTGTCTGTCTTCCCTCTGTCTCCTCCACTACTGAGGCCCCTGTGCCTTTCTGCAGAGAGCAGGCAGGACTGCGACTTGTCTTCTCTGCCCGAGCTCCCAGGAAGCTGGGATAGTAACGGGGTCCCTATTCCTGAGGTTGACAGTCTGGGCAGAATTTTGTTCTTCTGATGCTTGCCAGGAATGTCCATGGAGAATGGGGAAACCGAGGCACAGAGAGGTCACACACATTGGTTGACCTCACACAGCAGTCAGGCACTTAGATCAGTCAGAGGGTGGAAAAGGGAAAGAAGAGTGTTTTCAGAGACTGCTTTACATGGCATGACTGAGGGCATTAGTAGCAGGTATGTGCTGGATGTGTGGAGATTTGAGGGAAAGTGAGTATGCTTGTTTAGAGAAAATGTGGTCACTTCTTCACTCTGAACCAGACATCTCACTTGAGCACTGTTGATGTTTTGAACCCAGCGACCACTTGGTTGTGGGGCCTTCCCCCATAGATGCCATGTGCCTCTTCTACTCTAACAACCACAATGCTCCAGACAGTGCTACATGGTTGTAACTCAGCTAGTCTTTGTATCAGCCACAGCAGCACATTCACTGTGAATTCCCACTTGCTGGGTGAGGCAACCAAGATACAGTAAGGCGAAGCACCCCCAGTCACATGATGAGTGAGCAGCCAAAGAGAGATGGAGCCAGATGGTCTAGTGACTCTGTATCCTGATGTTCCTGGAGCCCTCGGAGAAGAGTGTCTGCCAGGGGTACCTGGCATTCCCGGGCCTGGGAACTCCATTGCTCCCTCCCTGGCCAGTGTGCTCTGGTCTGAAGCTGGGCTCCTTCCTGTGCTCTGGGCGCTACCAGCTGATCTTAGTGTCCTAGTGGGTCTCGCTCCAACTCAGGTGTGGCAGGAATTGACAAACATGCTCCCAAGATGCTGGCTGGACCTTGGGAAGCAGAAAGCAGAAAGCAATCCATTCCCACTAGGCTTGGGGAACAGGGCTTCCATGTGTGCTTTAGGTTCCCATGGGCCTTTGCAGCTGCTCCTCGCAGTAAGATCTGGTCCTTGTCGTGTGCAGAGGGAGGTTGAGGTTCAAAGAAGCCATAGGAAGTGCTCTGAGTCCCCTTGTCAATAGGGTTTATAAAGAAGCTAAACTGGGATAAAAAGATCTTAGATCTAGCACAAAATGGGAAGAAGTGGTGGGCAGGAGGTCAGCAATCAAGACGTGAACTTGGCAAAGACCTCTGTGAAATGTGTTCTGACATTTCAGTGGAGGTAAATAAACAAACATGCCTCATTCTGGGAGCAATCCAGCAGGGATGCATCTTGGAAACCCAGCCTCAGGGACCTCACGAGTCCCTGCCAGGGTAGGCTCCATCGGGTCAGCTCTCACAGGGTCCTCTTTTTCCTTTCCCAGGGTGACATGGGAGTGTTGGGTCCGATTGGCTACCCAGGACCCAAGGGCATAAAGGTAAGCAAAGGGCTATCCCCAAATCTGGACCCAACCCCAGCCAGGTACCCCTGATCCATTCTAGCTCAGAAGGGAAGGGGACCTGAAAACAGACTGGGGGTGGTGAGGACAGGAGGACACTTAAGGATGCTGGGGTAAAAGCTGGCAGGTCTGGAGCTCAGTTCTCAGGAAGGTGAGCCAAGCACATGTGTGCCTTGATGCATGGCAGCCCTGGACTTGGAGCTTGAGCCTGATGTGGTCCCAGTTGTCAGGTCACTAAAGTCCTGTGGGGGCAGAGGATCTATAAGGCAAGCAGTAAGCTCAGTCCATCCCTGCCTGGGTTGGCCTGCAGGAGAAAGACAGGCTGACACTGGGGATCCCTGCCCGGGAGGACCTGTTGACCTGTTGGCTCAAACAGCCATCTCTACCGTCAATACCCCCCCCCACACATTTGTCCTGAGCGCTGTGGTTCATTTGCCACTGCCAATTCTCATGCTCCCTCAGTTCACACCATTTCCCTGGAAGCTGGGGATCATGCCCCTTTTCCCAGAAGAGAAAACGGGGTCCTGGTCTGGGGCATCTGGCATGAGGTTGTAACAAGTAGGGGCTTAGCCAGGGCTCCTGACTTCAGTGGCTTCCACCCATCCTCATTGCTGGGCTCCGGCCTTTGTCTTGCAGGGGCTGATGGGAAACATGGGGGAGCCCGGACTGAAAGGTGATAAGGTGATCTGAATACTCCCTTATTGCACTGTTTTATCTGCATGCAAACCCCTCCACCTGCCGCTGCTGCTGATCACTGGCCAGCTTCACTCCCCGGCATGCTCCTTGCCTCTCCCCTGGCCCCGTTAGTCTGTACTCCCAACTTCTTAGAACTCTGGGTGGGGCTCAGAAGATGCGCCTGGGGAATGCAGACTTTGTCAGATAAAACCCGGGAACTGTGGAGGCACCAGTGGGGGTGAAGCAAGGTTGATCCATGAATTGGGAAAACAAAGCTAAGGCCAGCATCTGGCTTAAGAGGCCAAAGCCATATAACATAGGGGAGAAGAGGAAGTCCCTGAGATGCAGGCCCTAGGCACCCAGGCCTGGGAGGTGATGAATCCATACAATTCACTTGGGAATGGGGTCTGAAAACGCATCAGGAAAGCCAGGGCAGCCTGATCCCCCACGTCGTCGTCGTCGTCGTGTGTGTCCTGTCGTCATCCCCCCCCCCAGTCACTATGTGAAGGTCGCTGGTGCTGTGTATCCTCTGCATGATTCTGCCATTGAATTCACTCTCTCACCCCAGGTCAAAGCAGAGGTGAAGGTGGGGAAGTGGGACATTAGGGACCATTACCTGGCTGGTCACCACCTGCCCCAGGTCATATAGCATCTGAAGGGCAGCCTTGGGGAGGTGGGGGGGGCAAAGGGTGCAGGTCCTCTTGTGCTCTGCCCTCTGGCTGTCTTCCTGGCCTCCCCCCTTAGTCTCTTGGCCAACCAGGCACCCCAAAGTGGAGTGGAAGAGCTTTCTGCATCCAGATTGCCTCCTCTGCACCTGTCTTCTGATGGCCTCAGAAACAGGTACCAGAGCTGACAGCATCTGAACAAGGATGAACCCCTCCCTCCAATCCCCATGAGATAGGAGTCCCGCAGCTCAGCAGACAGGACTCAGAGCAAGGCTGCAGAGGTCTGTCTCTCTGAGGTCAGGAGGCAGGCGGTGAAGCCCACAGGGCTCTCTCCACCAGCACCTCTATGTCAGAGCAGGGAGGATGAGAACTGTCAGAAGAACCCCAGTGATGGATTGTGGGAGCCAACCCCTGCACTCTTAGAAAATTAGAATTTCTGAGCTGAAATGAGCACCCACCCCCCTACCACCCCACCCCCTGCAGCTAGAGGAGCTTGCTGACCCCAGCCCTCTCTTCATCTGCACTCTCCTCTTCCATTTCCTGCTTCTCTGCCCAAGTGCTAGAGGAAGCCTCTAACCCTTCCCCTCCCCCAGCTCTGCCCCCTGACTCTGCCCTGCTCCTGCACAACCCCCTCCTCTGTGACCCTGCTCCTCAAGCCCAGGAGCTCTCATCTGATGGTAGAGGGTTTCCCCACAGCTACCTGTTTCCTCTGAGTTTTGAGAACAGCAGTGTGGAGCTGTCAAAGTCAGGGGAGGGAGAGGGAAGAAGGGAAGTGGAGTGCAGGCAGTGAGCTTTTTATAGGCCTTTCTGCAGAGCTGGTCTCCAACTCACTCTTCATTGGGAACATGGAAATAAATGTGTTACATAGAACTGGACTGGCTCACTGACTGCTGGTGCCTGGGCCATTTAGAGATGGAAAGCTTTGGGGGGTGGGGGGGGGGAAGGAGGACGAAGTCATTTCCCTGCCCGTAGTTTTCAGAAAATCAAAGTAGTCTTTAGGATTGGAAAAAAAAAAAAAGTAAGAGAAAAGAAAAAGACATTTCATTTCTTTTTTGCCCCTTTGACTGGGAAGGGGTATTCACGTTGCAGGCTGGGGGGGGTCTGTAGGGTCTCCCACTCCCCCACTCCCCTGGCCATCTCTTCATGTTCCGTGGCCATCCTGCCGAGAATCCAGATTTTCCATGACCCAGCCTGGCCTGGGTCCCACTTACAAACACTTGGCTCCCTCTCCCTGTGTGGACGCGTGTTCTGGAGCCCAGGGCGCCTGCTCGGTCCAGCTTTCTCCAGATCCATTGTCCTGATTTCTTAGATGCCTTAAAAAAAAAAAGTGAGTCCCCTCCCCACTTTTCTCTTCCTTTGCGCAATGAAACGTTCTTTTTGGCCTTGTTTCCCATCATTCTGGGATTTGGACAGGATTTTTCCAAATTGGAAACCCAAAATAACATCAAAAAAAATTTTTTTTTCAATTCTGTCTTTTGTTTACCAAGGAAGTTTTACAGGGTCTTGGGCCTCGCTGCACAACGTGGGTGCACTCAGACCCCATCCTTTCCAAGGGTTGCTCCCCATTGTTCCAACTGCTCCTGGGGCTGCTGTGAATGTTTCCCAGTCTGAGACCAACATGTAGTTGGTAATGTCCACATGGAAAGCTGGAAATGATGCTATGTGGAGGGGTGCTGTTTCCCAGAAGAAACCCCCCCCAAGCTTATTTACCAGGTGACTGAAGACAGTGAGGGAGCAGAAGAGATACCCTGGCAGCCAGAACCAGTGTCTCCAAGCAGCTACGTCTTCTAAGACACCCCACTTGCTGTCCACACACAGTCTTAACAAGTCAGGCTATCTGGTCTCTCCTGCTCTAGCTGATTAAAAGCAGCTCATTGGAACTAGACCGAAGATGATTGCTGGCATATAAACTTCCACAGAAGGAAAAAGGGAAAGCCTGGCGGTGAAAACTATCCAATGGGAGACATAGGCATTCAGAACCTCACAGTTCTATGGGGCCATTGTGTGGGCCACACTTGCCCCTGATGTCAGAAGTGTTGAAGAGGTCGAAGGACCCAGAAACTCTCCCTTTGGCTCCCAAGCTTCTGTCCTGTAGGAAAGGCCAAGTGATCTCAGACAGGGTTGCCTCTGTCAGTGGCGTCTATAGTCAGATGAGCAACCTCAGGCTGGTCTGCAGAAGGGCAGGGTGGCCCCCACCCCCGGGCCTGCCCTGCTCACCCAGGCTCCCATGGGGGCCCTCATTTTACTCTAGGGAGGCTACTGCTGGTCAGAACAGCTGCAGAAACAGCTACAGTGAAGCTGTACCTTGCTAGTGGGTCTGGATGTGGGGAGGCTTCAGGGACCCACATGGTCCCCATGTAACCTTCTTTGCTGGTGTGTATTTAGGGTGAACAAGGGGTTGCAGGTGTGTCAGGAGATCCTGGATTCCAAGGAGATAAGGTAACTGCAGCAGATTCTCCCCTCCCCCTGCTCTGCTCTGCTCTGGGCCCAGCTTCCTTCTCAAGGCCCGTCACAGGCTGGAGCCCATCACCCATCCCATCACCCATGAGATGGCTTCTTTTCAGCAGTCCTGCCTCTCTATCCTTGGTCCACCCTCTCTTCATCTTTTCCCTGGAATTTCTGATGCCTCCCCCCTTATTTCCTGGCCCCAGGCTCTTCCATCATGGTCTGTCTTCCCCACTGCTCACAAACGGAGGGTATAGCTCTGCACCACACTCACAAACACAGCTCTGTTGCTTCCAGAGTGAAGGCCTCAGGCCTACCGCCAGGCACCCAGGACCCATGCATGCGTGGGACTTTATTACACTGCCCTACTGCTTGCCTGGCAGCCCTGGCTCCAGTCCCCCAAGGCTTTGCCTGCTCCATGGCCCTGCTAGCATGCCTCCCACCTGGCCTCTGCATGGCCTGATCCACCCCATCTCTCAGAATCTGCTCCCGAAGTGCCTTTTCCTTTTCTGCGCACCCTGTGCAGCCAGTCTGCCCCTCACCTATGGCAGCACCTCTCCCTGGTGCTTGGCCGCTGCAGAGAGCCAGCTCCGGAAGGACACAGTCCCACACTGGCCAGGAGGGGCTCGGCTCTCTGCACAGAAGAGTGAAGACTTAGGAATGAGTGAGTGAGTGACCGGCCTTCCTAATTAGCTGACGGGCTGAGGCAGCCTGCGAGGCCAGCTCCTCTTTGCCGTGTCTGGTACCATATGGCCACATCTGGACCTCACCCAGCCAGTCAACAAGGCCCAGATGTTGGCCAGCTCTCCCTCTTCTTCTCCCCTCCTCCTCACTGGGATTGTCCTGACCCAGCCTCAGTGTCTTGGGGTTGTGAACCACAGAGGTCTGGCTGCCCCTGTTGCTGAGCCCTGCAGCAACAAGTTCCCCAGGCATGAAGGACTGTGGTGCCTGCTGTGGTGCCTGGGGACCTGGGTTCCAGGACCTGGTGAGACAGAAATGCTGCCTCACCTTTGCATCCCTGGGGTCCAACCACAGAGGGGCGGAGCTGGAGCCTGTAAACAGGGAGAGTGAGGGAAGAGCATATCCCCCCACAACCTGCCTCCCCGAAGGTGGGTGTACTCCAGGCCTTAGGCCAGCAAAGGTGTCCAAGCAGCTGTTCACTTGGCCCTTTCTCATCAACTTGCTTTGGGTCTTTTCCAGGGGAGCCAGGGATTGCCGGGGTTCCCAGGAACACGGGGAAAGCCAGGGCCATTGGTAAGTACTTTCTGCTCTGAGACCCCGAGCTTCACATTCTCCAAATAGTCAGGGAATGTGGCCAGAAGCACCTTCACATCCCGAACCTCAGTTTCTCCTTCAGCAGCCCTGGAAGGTGAGCAAAACAGAGCAGGACTAGAGATCCATTTTATGAATGGGGACACAGAAGTCCAGAGAAGCAGGAAGCCACCCAGCACCATAGACAAGCCTCAGTCGTTTGCAGAGCTCCGATCAGAATCTAGAGTTCCCTATGCCTTGTAGACTCTATAATGTCTCTTTGAAAGCTGCCTGCGAGCCTGGGGATAAGAGAATTAATACTCCCATTTTATTATTTTTTTTTATTTTGTAAATTTTTAAAAAATTTTAAAATATTTTTGTGTGAAGAAAGCAAGTTACATACCAATAGGTATACATATTACAATACTATAATTACAAAATTATAACCATGCAAAATAATGTATTATTTACTGATATGTGATTTAAAGTTTCAAATACCACAGGAATGACAAACATCAATTCCAGTGTACTGATTATTATTTCTGGGAATGTATAATGGGGAATAGGATAGAAGAGATGTCCACAGAGAATGGCAACTATCTCCGTAATAGCTGTTTCTTTTTAAATTTTAATTTATTATTTTTTTTAATTTTGCATATATACGTGTATTTATATTACATTATTGTGTACCCCGGGACTTTCCCACTTCCCTAACACCTGTTAACCATCTTATTCTTTAGTGCCTTTCGCCTCCCCTGCCTTCTTCCCCCTCCTCCTCTCTCGCTCCATTGTTCAGTCCCATTGGTTGTTTCTAATTTTTCTTATATGTTTGTTTGTTTCCCCCTATATCCATCATATAAGTGAGACCATCCTGTATATTTTAGAGATGGGGAAACTAAGATTACACAAGGCAAAGTGATTTACCCAGGATCCTGTGGCAACAAAGTGTAGGAGATGGGGTTTGAACTGCAGTTCCTTGTCATTGTCTAGGCAGATTTCATTCACATACTTCTGAACTTTTCCAGCCATACATAGCCAGAGGGAAATGCAAGGGTAAAGGTGGGCCCTCACTTACCTGTCTCCTCCACATCTCTTTCCCAGGGCAAAGTTGGAGACAAAGGATCCCTTGGGTTTCCTGGGCCCCCTGGACCTGAGGTATGTGATGTCTCCTTCTCTGACTGGCTACAACTGAGTTTGTTTGTTGTCCTTGGGAAACCAAGGCCCAGAGGAGGAGGGAGATTTGTCTGAGGTCGCACAGCAAATGAGAGATAAAACGGGCAAGGGAAATGCCTAGACTCCAGAGAGTTTCTGAGTCTACTGTCTGGACTGTTAATAAGGGCTCCCACATTCTTTACCCTGAGGTTTATGACATCAAATCTGAGGCCCCAAATTCCTCCGAGTGTGTGCCAGCATCCTGTAAAAGTTCAGGGCTCAGAGCTCCCTCCTAAGAGGATCAAGAAGCAAAGGTAAAATTCTGCTTGAATGAGGAATGGGAACTAATGTAGGCTCTATCTAGCAACTGTAGTAGCTTGAGGTGATTTATTGGCACCCTGAGAGTTCTGATGCACGTCATCGTTCACATAGGCATGTAAATGTTTATTGAAGAACAGGCACATATAACAGTCAAGCAGCTGGTTGAGCTCCTTATGCTGCCCACCTTACTCCACTCCTCAGTGTGGGGACTAGTTCCGGAGGACAGAGTGAACAGTGCCAGGACTGCTGTCTGCTGGGGATTATCCTTCCAGCCAGAGCCCCCTCTCCTCCTTCCCCCACACACTTGGCCCTTTCTCATCAGCTTGGCCTCTTCCATAAGGTCTCAGATGCAAAAGCCTGACTGCTGGGCTCTTCAGACCCTTCCAAACATCACTGCTGGTATCGCCTGCATGGATGAGGGAGTGTTTCCTGAAAGCTGCAAGTTCTGACTCTCAGCTCTGTTGACTTTGGCCATGACGCAGTCCTATCTTTAGACAATTGGAGTTGGCTGCTCTTCCACGGCCCTTATTCCTTCCTCAGGTCATTGGAAAAAGACTTTTCTGAGAGTCTGGGTTTCCCAGCAGTCTGGCCAGTGAGGACGAACAGCACCCTCCCTCCTGTTTATCGGGCATCCCCGTGTGCCAGAAGGCCAAGCAGTATATTGGGGGCAAGACCTCGTTGAATTGCCACATGATCCTGTGAAGGAGATGAGACCACCATTGTACAATGAGGAAACTGAGTCATGAAGTAGGGAAGTGACTTCCTTCAGGTCACTGTGCTGCTGATAGCAAGCGAGGTTGACCCTCTTATGGGGTCCTGGACCAAGCTGATCTCTGCCTGTCTCATCTCTGTTTGCTGTCTGGATCAGCTGACTCATTCTCCAGAAGATGACTTTGCTTAGCTGAAGACAGGAGCTGATGAGCATGTCAACGCCTCCCCGGGCCTTTGCCTACTTTTCCAGAGACTGTGGGTGGGAGCGCCTACTCTCAGATCCCCTGAAAATTAGCTGTCATTCATCAGGGGACTGGATCTGTGTGCGAGCACAAGGACTTGATCAGCTTCCCAACTGCCAAATTCTCCCTGGAGATGGTCCCACCCCAGGCAGACTTGCTTTCCCAGACTTGGGACCCAAAACCCTGCTGGATATGGATTTTAACTGAGTGCTTACTAGGTACCAGACATCAGGCCTAGTGCTTTGTTCCTATTAGTTCCTTTCAACCACAGAACAGGCCTGTAGGTTGTTGCCAGTTTACACAAGCCAAAGTCCAGGAATCTGCGAAGCTCACATAATGAGTCAGTGGCAGAATGGGATTTTTGAGCCTCTTAATTTAAAGACAGAGACAAGAAGCCTGGGTTTCCTGGTTAGCTCCATGTTCAGGACCTTTCTTGCTGTATCACCAGTGAGAAGGATGAGAGAGTGTTTGAGCAGGAATTTAACAGAAGTTATTACCAAAAGGTCAAAAAAGGAAGCAACAGAAAGTCACTTGGAAAGGCATAGTGGGAAGGGACATTTTGGTCTCAAGGATTCATATAAAAAAACTTCACTTTCTGGCTGGCAGAAAGGGAGTAGTGGAGTAGAAAGCAAATGGGGTTCTAGGCTGAATGAATAGAGGTATTACATCTAAAACAAAGAAGGGGATATTCCCACACTGACCTGTGCTGGTAAGCCCACACCATGGAAGCATGGGTGTGATGGTGATCACCAGCTGTCAGAGATAGCCAAGCTGAGGAGCCTGGACCCCTGACTAGAAGCCATTGAAGGCACAGAAAAGGGCAGATCTCTGATCATGGAGTAATTCCTAATTTTGCAAGTCTCCCTGTGATTTGTGGGGCCCTGAGAGGCAGCAAGAAGAAGCTGAGGGAAGGAAGAGTATTCCATTTCTTGTCAGGAAGACCTCATTGGTGGTATGGAACAGAATCTAGCATTCCTGGCCAGGATAAAGTGGGAATTTCAGCTCTGGTAGGAAGGAGCTGACATCAGTTAGGTCAGTGTTTTAACCCTTTTAGTCACAGCAGTTCCAGAAATAATCATATCTGCAGGATTACTGTGGTCAAGGGATGAAATTTACTGGGGCAGGAAGGGGCTGGGTGGGGTCCTGACCCAGAACCAGATTCCCTGTGTGTGTCTGTTCCTGGGCTAAGTACTTTCCTACATGTTTTCATTTCATTTTTCAGCCACTGTCTGAGGTGTCGGGCTGGTACCAGGAATCCTACTTTATTCATTTATTAATTTTATTTTGTAATGTTCATACAATATTGGTCACATTTGTATGGTTGTATTGTACCCCTTATTCCCTACCCTGCTCCCCCTCTCCCCTCTGGTCGCTCCAACCCCACTCACTGCAAGCCGTTGGTCCATGTTTGAAGCCCACCGGTCTTTTCTTTTTCTGGAACTATGTCCTATTTTTGGGGGTGCAGACTTGCACTCCTGGACAGCAACAGACCAGGCTTCTCAGATCTCCAGGGGTAACTGAGGCAGATAGTCAGGCTGAGAGGCTGAGCATGTCAAGAACTTGTTGTAGGGATCCTTTCTGTTGTCTGTTACATGTTGCTGGTTCTGTGCCATAAGAGGAATCCAGCTTTAGTGCTAAGGTGGAACTCAGATGGGAGTATCAGGGGGTTAACTCACTTACCCATTCAGGACAGGATGGAATCCCAGATTATCCTCCTCTAAGACCTAGTTGTTAATGCTGCCCTTTCCAGTCCCCATGGGTGACACCTGCTCTCTGCTTCCACTCAGGGATTCCCTGGTGACATCGGGCCCCCAGGGGAGAATGGCCCAGAAGGTGTGAAGGTGAGTCTCTGCCCCTATAACTGCAGCTGAAGAAACTGACAGCTGAGCGGAGCCACAGGCTGAGGCTGGCTCCTTGGTGTGGAAGAAGTGGGGGTGTTTTGCCAGCCTGTAATGAAGAGGCCACCTCTGAGACCTCTTTTTCTTCCCTTCTTACCAGGGTAAGCCTGGAGCTCGAGGCCTGCCAGGACCCCCTGGACAGCTGGGGCCTGAGGTGAGATTATCTAGCCTGGTCCATGCCCATCTCCCAGTCCACTCCCCCAGGCCAGGGCCACCTCAGGCTCTTCCTATGACCCCTCCTTACATACCTGTGGCCCTTCAGGGGCCTTCTCTGTCCAGAGTTCTGAAATAGTCAGCAGCCCCCTCTGCTGCACCTCCAAAAGGGCCCTCGGATCTTCTCTCGGAGCTGCTGCCTCTGGTCTGCTTACAGCAGGCCAGTTTATGGGGCACTGGGCAAGGAGGGCAGGAACTGTCAGTTCCATTTTCAGGCAGACCCAGGCCTGCTTGAGCCTGAAGCCCATGACACAGACCCCAACTGTTCACCTCCCTGCTCCCTGGAGCAGCCCAGGAATCACACCATCTGCACAGGACACAGTGGCAGATATGTGGTCACTTATCATTCATGATGGAGGGTCACGTGGTCACTGCAAAACTACAGGGGCACCATCCCGGGTGCTGTTGCCCCAGATTTTGTCCATGCTTGGGGCCCTCCACCATCACACAGTCCTGGTGACGGTGCTGGAGGCCCAGACTCACCACAACTGCTGGCAGGCATCTGACAATCAAGGATCCCTCCTTGGGGCTGGTTCTGGGTCTGGCAGGGTCCCAGTGCTGGCTCTGGGGCTGCCATGTGAGGCTGCTTTCCTGGAAGCTGGGGAGGAGGGTGGGAAGCAGCTCTAGAGGGGGCCCCTTGGTCAGGCCTGGCAGACAAGAGGCCAGTTTGGAGGCTGCCTCTGCCTGTGGGCTGGCTGGGGAGTCTCCCTGGGCCAGAAGGGAAGGGGGAAAGTGGAGGGAGGGCTGGCACCAGCCACAGGCATCTGTCTACACTTGCATTGCCACTGGAGGAAGCAGGCCTACCCTCTCTCAGGCTCATCACTTTACGTGCTCAGACTCTCAGAGCCAACTTCACATCTCCCCACTCATGCCTCCTCCCTCCCACCCTTGCATCTACTGGTCACTGTGCACACCCATCCTGAGTATGGCTAGGGGGTGACTTCAAATAGATCCAGAAACTCTGCTAAAGCCAGTCTATATACAGTGGGATAATTCTCCCCACTCTGTACTCTTTTGCAGATGGGGAAACTGAGGCAGGCTGGGACTAAGGTTTGACAGTGAGGGAATAGCGGAGGCCAGAATAGAGCCTGTACCTTTGAGAGGCACTCTGGCCTCTGTTCTCACAGCATCAGCCCAGCCTCTCCTGCCTAGCTTGCTATGAGCCTGGCTGGCCACATTCAGATGACTCTGGAATTCCCTGTGTGGTTTCCCTCCAGGCTGTGCCTAGTGGCGCCAGGGCCCTGGGTGGTCCAGGTGGAGGGATGAAGCACAATTTCTCTTGGTCCAGGAGGATGCATATCCCTGCCCCCTCTCCTTCGCCAAAGACCACCAAATTAACTTTCCTCTCATGTCTCCCAACTCTAGGGAGATGAGGGACCCATGGGACCACCAGGGGCCCCAGGCTTGGAGGTGAGTGCTGCTGCCAGGGGGAGGTGGGGTTTTTCAGAGCCAAACCAACTGTGCTCAGGCAGGCAACATCTGGATGCTGTTCTGGAGAGAACTCATCAATCACGAGAGTCATGGGTCAGGCAGAGAGGAGACAGGACAGATCCCAAAGGAGAGAGATAAGAGGCAGGATGCTGACTGGCTGTCCCTGCAACCCCTTCACCCTCAGACATCACCCCTCTGCTGAGTGCTGGTGTCTGCACCCACTTCCTTATTTGCATGCCCCATGGGGGGAGGCCCTACTTTTTCAGTGAGGCTAAAGAGTGAAGGCTTAGCCCAAGACCCACAGCAGGGGCCAGGGATGCCCTCCTGCCACCTGACCCTGACTTCTCACCACGGCTCCCAGCAGCCTTATTGAAGGTGCTTCTGACACCCTGCCCCCTTCACCTGGTGCTCATGAAATTTTTTTGGCTTCTTGACACCCAGAAGCAGACCTGAAATTGCTTTTTCTTGGTGTGGGTTCAGTGGATTGATATTAGTAATTAAAACCAAGAAATGTTTAATGTACTATTAATTTGGTTAAAATGAATAATAAAAATCCACTTCATGTTCATAAGAATAATAGGTTCATGAAAAATAGCAAGTTTTTTCCAAAGCAATGGAATCCAATGAGAAGAGCCGCGTTGTTTTACCATTTTTGTCATCTCTTTAATGTCTGACTTAATAGGAGGCAGCTGGCTCCCCGATCTGCTTCTGTATTCAATCTGTTGATGACACCACGTGTCATGTAGCCTCTGGAAAACTCCACTTACGTGCCTGAGCATGCGCGTGACACAGGCAAATGACATCTTCGTGGGGCTATGTAAATCATTTGCCTCCTGAATTCGTTGCAGGGGCTCTGGGTTCCCAGGGGAGTCAGCATCAGTGTTCTGTTCCTCTGTGCCCTTTATGTCTATTCAGTCCTGTTCTTTTCTCAGTCCCTGAACATGTCGACCCCATTGACAAGCAAGAGCAGCCTGGGGAAGGGAGGCTTCCTCAAGGCACACAGCGACAACCCCCTGGCACCCCCAGAAGAGCTGACAGTCTGCTGTCATTCAGGCTCTGCCCTGACCTCCCTCCTGAGGCTCATGGTGGATGCCCCCATGGGAATGCTGTGCTAGGTCCTGGGACCCCAGACATGCAACCCTACCAGCTCATCTCACTCCCCTCTCTGTTGCAGGGTCAACTTGGCAGGAAGGGGTTTCCTGGGAGGCCTGGCCCAGATGGCATGAAGGTGAGGGAACCTGGATGTGACAGTGCTGGTGAGGGAGAGGAGGGAATGCCTAGTGGAAGGAAGGGGGCTACCCACAGAAGAGGACCCTGGATGAGTCCCGGAACCCATGACCAGTTGTGTGAAAGGGGAGAGATGGTACCCATTTATCAGAAAATAGCAGTGGGGGGAAAGACACAGCCCAGGTATCCAGCAGTGAGTGGGAATGTGCAGGCAGCAGGGCACAGCAGAACCACTGAGGATGGCGAGTGGATGACCGGAGGGGCCAGTGCCTGTGGCAGGGTCAGGGAACACACAGAGTCCAAGCTCCGGCTTGTCACAGGGCTGCTGCCAGTCCCACATGTACACACTGAGCAGTGCAGAATGTGGGCGGGGCTTTCTCTGGGGGGCGGGGTTATGGATTTCCATTTTCTTCCACATTATCGAATCACAGAAGCTCTTCGGTTAGTCTGAAATAAAAGCATATAAGTGCTTCCGTTTTTTCCTTTTAATTCAGAATTCTTTTTCCCATCTATAATAATCTATATCATCTGTCTATCCATCTATTATCTCTGAAGATTTTTGTACGACCAAGTTGTTTATATCAGAATTACCAACTTGGTTTCCCATCAGAAAAAAAACCATGCAATGTAAAATACTACATTAACAGTAGTGTTTTAAAAGCATTTTAAAGGTAAAAGTAAGAAAACAGGCTGTATTTTGTTGTGAGCCACTATTCAATACATGTATATGTCATTTGTTAATAGCTTGGGCTTTTTTTAAGTTATCAAAAAAGGTAACCAGGTGGGAGAGTGATATCCCCTTTAAGGCCACCTGCACATCCTGGCTTTCCAGGGACTCCCCCAAAGGACAAGATCTGCTGGACCAAGTCTACAGCCAGGCAAACTCACAGAGGGTGAGGGCAGAGCTAGGGCGCATAGGTGGACCACATCCCTCCCCTGGGTAAAGCTCCCTGTGTCTGTTTGTCTGGCATGTAGTCTGGGGTGACAAGATGGCCTCCGCTGTCAGCCACACTCCTGGCTGCTGTGAACCCCTGTCCTGCTTCTGGAGTCTTGGCCATCCTCCCTCAAATACCAGCTAGGTTTCTGTGGTGGGAGCGGTGACAAGCTTGTGTGGATGATCCCACGGTCTGCTTGCCTTTCTCCACTCATGCAGTGGGAAGACGAGACAGCTGCATCCCAGCGTGGAGTAACATTGGCAGACAAGGTTGCAAGAGGCCACCCAGGATTCTCACACTGGGGACAGCCTAATACAAATGAGATGGGCACCCCTTGTTTGTAGCTGACAGGACTGCGCCCAGTGCAGAGGGGACACTCACAGGTCTCCTGTTAGCTGGTGGCGGAGCCCTGGTGAAGCCCTGAGTCCCTAATCTGCTGCCCTTCCTGCAACGGAGTGGCTTGACACAGCAGGAATGATGATTTCAATCAGTCAGACCACAGTTCCAGTTCTAGCCTGACCACAGCTCGCTGTGTGACCTGGAGCGGGTCACTTAACCTCTCTGAGCTTCAGTTTCCACCTGCACAGAGTTCAGTGGGTTAAGAAAGAGTCCAAACAAGGTGTGAAAATCATCTGGCGAGGGTCACTCAGAGGAAAGGGGTGACTGGGGTCATCTCTGGGGCCAGAGGTTCTGGTCAAGTGTCCCTGATATTAGTTTGGAATCTCCAGGGCTAGACTCTGGACCTGAAATTTCTGGTCAGCCTGATTTATTCCTGGGGATATGGGCCAGTTATATGGGTGCTCCTTAGATGCCAGTCACCACCCAACTTATCCTCCTCTTGGTATCTTTGCAGGGGGAGCCAGGAGATCCCGGATGGCCGGGGCCCATGGGCGAGCAGGTAGGTCAATAATGAGCCCCTGGTCCGCACCCCACACTCACCCCCTCAGTTCATTCCAACTCCAGAGGTAGGTCTGCTGTCTCTCCCTTTCATGGACGTCCTATCAATAAGTCTCTGACTCTCAGGGTGGTCAAGTCCCTGCATGAAGAAGGTGTGACTCATCATCATTATGATTAATAATGGCCACTATGATTAATGGCCATTCCCCATGGCCTGACTGCAGGTATTTTGGGGACAGTCACCCAAAAACATGAAAACTGGAGGACTTCTAGCTCCTGACTCCACATACACCAGTGCCTGGGAAAGCACAGCCATTTGCCAGGGGCTCTTGGTTCAGCCATCTCCAAATTGTAGAGAAAAGAAAGCTCAGACAAGTATCCTGGGCTAGCTGGGAAGCCTGGCTGAGGTGTGAGAGGAGAGGAGGTGCAGCTAGCTCTGGGACTGGGAGCTTGGGGATCATGACCTTCATGGGCCCTCAGCTTGGAGCCTCCCACCCAGCCCAGCACCTCCTGACAGTTTAGTTTCTGGAAGGTTGGGTCGGAGGTAGCAACTTCCTCCATTCTTTTAAGAGGGAACCACCCTGTGAACCCTCAAGGGCAGACCAGTGCTGGGCCTGGGAGGGAGCATCTCAGTGGAGAGATGCTGTCGATGGCGTGAGAGCCCATCACGATGGGCTTCCTCACCGGGCCTGCAACATCTGTTGGGGGAAGAAAGGAATTAAGGCAGAGGGAGGGCTGGATTTTTGAAACCTTTCCAGTGTTATTCGAGCACATTCTGTGGGAAACCCAGGAGTTTGAAAGGGCTGCCGCAGCCTGGATGTATTTCCTGATTGAAAAAAAAAAAAAAGGCAATGCGATCAGCAAATTTAATTTCATACTTATGCTGATGGTAGGGCCCTGGGGAAATAGATACTTGGAAACCTAGAAGGCCAAGATAGAGAGGATCCTTAGAAATCACTTTATTTGGGGGTCCTAATCTCTTGGGTGCCTTGGACCCCTTGAGCAGGCTGGCGAAGGCCACAGCCCCCATCTCAGATCAGAGTTTCCAGATGCATGAAGTCAAAGGGCTGCCCAGGATATCGATGATATTGAACTATAAGCATAAACATGTTAAGCTGTGATTTAATCACAGATACGCTTCTATTTGAATGCATAAGAGAATGGGATCAAGCAGCAGATCTAGTACAAGTTCAAGTTTGAAGTGGTGACAAGCCTATATGGTACATCTGAAGCCTTGGCCACCGGGACTGTAATGGCGCATGTCACATCTGGGACAGCCACATCGACCCTGCAACCCTGTGGGTGTCACCTACACTCTTGCTGGGGGACATGATGCTAAACCCCAATGAGACATTAGTGAAAATAGAAGTTGTCATTTTCCCATTCCAGTCCATTCAGGGTTCCCTGAATTCCATCCTTGTAGTCTTGAAAGGACTCCACATTAAGAACTCTTGCAACCAAATTACTTGGGGTTCATGGAGAATGCACTTAAGATGACAGAAGGGTGATAGCAAAACGGGGGCCAAGAGAAGTGGGTCACAGCAGCTCAGGTCACAGCAGAAGAGACCTCTCTGAGCCCATTGGCTCCGCCACTCTGGGGTACCCTGTCCTCCCATTCTCTGCCCCTTGCCCATGTGGTAGAGGCAGATATTTCCTGTTAGTAGAAAAATTAGCGCATTTTCCCTTATAATTACGTATTGATCACATTTACTTATTATGGGCACCTGTTGGATACCAGGTTCTATGCCAAATACTTCATACACCCTCACCTGCAACTTTCCCCAGAAACACTGAGGCAGTGGGTGTTATTACCCCCATTCTGCAACTGAGAACCGAGGCTCTAAGAAGTTAAGTGACTTGCCTGAGATCTCCAGGCAGCAACATAACTCAGAGCCACGGCTGACACTCAGGTCTGCTGCATTCCTAAGACTTGTCCTGAAGGGACTGAACAACCCTTTGACCTCTGAGTCCTGTCAACAGTTAGAATATAGATGGCTTTCCAGCCCCTGTCCTGAGCGCTGGGGACACAAGTGATTGCAAAGCAAAGGCCTGGCCTCTGGAAAGTTCTATGCAGGGAATCGAGCATATAATCACCTGATCTTGGGATGTCTGAGTCAATGGAGGGTCATTGACTGTCTTGTCCCCACTTGCATCCCAGCACCTAGCAGAATGTCATTAAGAGAAGGGAGGGAAGGAAGGAGGGTGACAAACTCCCAGAGCAGACCGTGGCCCTTTCTCTGAAAAGAGCATGAAGACCAGGTCAGCCTCCTCCCCCAAACTGGGAAGCAGACTCAGCCTGCACTGTGCCCACTGTAGGTGACAGTGTCACTTCTCAGCTCATGTGCCAGCCCGCAAGTAGTCAGCCATGCTGATGGCTGTCAGAGCTGTCTATCCATCAGACCCACCAGGTGGAGGCCTGGGCCCCCCGGATAGGCCTGGAACAGCTTACGCTCAACGGGCTGCCCCCACCCCCCAACTCCAGCCCCAGGCCTGCCAGGATGTTTCTGGACAGAAACGCTGCAGGGGTTCCTGAGAGGGGGAAGGGGGCCCTTGCTGTATGGCCCTTATTCATTAGGATCCTGTTTGACTTCTTGTTTGAGGTTTATGACCCTCCTGCCTTCCAGGACCCAACAACTCATAAATTTAAAGTAGCTATGAACTTTCTGTTTCTTTCGGTCAGTCAGGCAGGGGCCTCTTAACAGAGAAGTTTTTATTCCCTTTAGTCAGCAGGCTCTAATGTCTGACTGCTCCCTTGTGGGGAGCTCAGGCTTCATCTTAACCTGGTGCCCTTTTAAAATAAATTCAGATGGGATGGCAGGGAACTAACATTGATGGAGTGCATACCTGCGCTGTGGAATCATCTCCATACATCTCCATACTCAGAACAACCCAGACAGGCCAGGATGAAGCTGGCTGTCCCCAACCTACAGATGAAGCTTGAGGGGCCCAGTGCCTTGCCCCTTGCAGATGCGTGGCGATGACATAAATGCAGTGCCAGGTACAGGGCTTGGTACACAGCAAGTGTCAGCTGCTAGTCCTCATGGTATCACTTGAAAATGTCCCCATTTTCTCTTTAGAGAGAAGTTGTCACAGTTAAGTCCTTGGTTATTTTCTTGCTGGCCATGTCCTCATAGTTTGTTCCTCACCCCTCTCACCTGAGAGTCCCACCCCAAAGGGTCTCTGAATCCAGGCAACCAGGACTCATGTGCATGTGTGGCCCTCATATGTGGCCATGGTGCCCGAGTCCCAGCAAGATCTGCACCCCACTCATGCACTGTGAGGCCCCGGGGTAGAGGGAAAAGGTATGTGGACTGTGAAGCCACACAGGCTGTGGATGTAGTCCCAGGCATCCTCACAACCACCCCTGAGGTCCACTGAGCTAACTCTGAGGTGCCAGCCCCTGCCTCGCCCACTGATGGCTTGGCCAGCTTCCTTGCCTGAGTGTACAACCTCTCATCTGTTTCGAGTCAGGTTTAAGGTCTTGTTCCTTTCTGGACAGGGAGCGATCTTTTGGGACATGTTGACTGATCCCGTTGTCTTCCCTATTTCTCCCAGAATTCTGAGCAATTGCACCTGTATCAGTCGATTGTCCTCTGCTCTACCAACTGAGCTATCGAGGGGTGCATAGAATTCTGAACAACTGACCTGGCCTCTTCCAAAGTCACTTTTGACCCCTGAAATACACACAAGACTGGGAATCTCCTTAGAGGATTGTGGGGTTTGGAAGGGGAGCGCATAGCTCTAGGCTGTCCCTTTTCACTTGGCCTGTCTGCCTGCTCAAGGCAACAGTGAGGCCTTCAGCCACCTAGGAGGGCCTCTGGATCGCAGAGGCAAGTTAGCACCCAGCGGAGCTAGAAAGCAGAGCTAGCAAGAGCAGCGGGAGCCATAGTGCGTGCACATGCCTGCATCCTTGCAAAAAGAAGGGGAGGCTTTTCAGAAGACAGTAGGAAGATCTCCACTTCCCAGATTTCAACCAGGTCTTCTAAGAGAGGCTGTTCTGATATTTCTACCCCCTGAACAGGTTTGTTCCTCTCTTTAAAACAGTCCCAGAACTGTGAAAGACGGAGACAGGTTTCTTGCAGGCAGACCTCTCCCCAGGACAGCTAAGCCCCCTTTCCTACTCCCCAGCTCTCCAAACGTGGCGGCCTCCCAGCTTCTGGCGTGGGAAGAATGTGTGGCGCTCCCAGGGATGCTGGCAGCGGCCCCACGGCTTGGCTCCAAAATCAGAACCATCTGGTGGAGTGAGGGAAGTCAGGCCGGTGCCCAGAGAGGCGATCTCCTTGGTGGCAGCCCCATGCACCGGTGACCCGGCCAGGAAGGGGCCCAGGAAGCATCGAGGGTAGGGACATGGAGGCATGTGAGATACTGTACATCCCTGAGTTCACGTTGCTCTTTCCTTTCTTTCATTTTCCTAAATGTTTCTCACAGGGACTTCTGGGATTCATTGGTCTGGTTGGGGAACCGGGAATTGTGGGAGAAAAGGTAAGTTGTTTTGGAGAGAAACAGTGGCAAACAGAGGTTGTGTTTTGACATGTTAAAAAGATGAAGGGGCTGGGCATGGTGCCTGTAATCCAAGCGCTGGGAGGCAAGAGGCCAGGGATCACTTGAGTTCGTGGGTTCGATACTTACCCCGGGCAACATAGTAAGACCTGGTCTCAAAAAAGCAGCTGGGCACAGTGGCGGGTGCCTGTAATCCCAGCTACCTGGAAGGCTGAGGCTGGGGATTGCTTAAGTCCGTGGGACCAGGACTACCCCAGGCAACATAGCAAGACCTAGTCTCAAAAAAAATAAATAAAAAAAATGAAGGGGCCGGTACCTGGGGGTTTCAGACCTCTCTACCCTGGTTGCTCCTCATTACCCTCATGTTCTAACCTTCGAAGGGAGCCACTGTGCCCTGTCCTTCCCAACATCCCTGGGGCTTCCTCCTAACATCCCCCCTGAGCGTGCCAGCCAGCTGATGCCTGTGGTCTGGGCCCAGGGGTGGGAAGCAGAAGGCAAAGCTTCATCTTTTTAAAAAGGCATCCATTTCCTTGGGTTGTCTTGTTAATACACCACAACTCTGATTTATAGTCAAGACAGAGACTTAAGTCACAGAACAAGGCCACCCAGATAGGAAGTGGCAAGGCTGAGAGCTGAACCGGGTGCAGTCCCCAACACCACACGTTGCCTGCTAAGCCACTGTGCCTCGTGGCTCCCAGCCCCTGGCTGCCCACCACCACCCATGAGGGTGCCTGCTTTCCTTTGTACCAGTTCTCCAATGCCCAGCAGATCCTCTGAGAGAGCCAGTGCTGTGCTCACTAGGTAGCTGGAGAGACTGAGGGCCAGAGGAAGGAAGATCCTCCCCTAGTCTGGGCCCACAATTCCTTCTAGGCCCATCCTGTGCCTCTGTCCCATCATCCCCTGGCCCAGACCCTCTAGTCATCGTCTCTACCTCCTTCCTTCTTTCCCTTCCTCTTTTCAACTTCAGTTTTTATATTTGAAATGATTATAGTATCCCAAGAAGTTGCAAAAGCAGTGCAGAAAGATCCTGTGGCTTGGCCCTGTGTTCTCTGGTTCTGTTTGGCGGTGGTGCAGTATCAGCCACCACGCCAGCCTTCTTTCCTTGCTCTAATGTTCACATCCCTCCTCCTCTACCAGCTGGTGCCCACCCCTGCCCCCTCGCCCCGTGTGCCTAGGTGACTCAGCTATCCTCCATCTCCCTGGCCAAGCAAGACTCCCTCCCAAACCTATGTGCAGCTAGCTCAGTCCCCTACAGATACACCTGTACACCAAAACTCACTCCCTTACCACCCTGCCTCTGCTTTCCTATCTGTGACTACATCTTGGCATTTGTGATATCGTTGTTCTGTGTGAGCAACATCAAGACAGAGGCTCAAGTCACTGGTAGAAATGTCTGTTTTTACCCACCCTTGTATCCTCAGGATCTAGTGTGATTGGGTTAGACACATAGTAGATGCTCAGTATACACTGCTGGGGGGAGTAGATGCAAGAAACAGAACTTCACAAAGAGACAGTTAGGATTTGAACCCAGAGCCCCTGCCTCCCTCTGGTCTGTCTGCTCTGCTTGCCATCTCCACTTGGGTATCTGGATTGGTTAAGAGGGAATGAGTGACATCTAGGTAGTCAGCAGAAAGTGAAAGAAATTCCTTCCTTGCCATCTCCTCTTCTGCAAGCTCAGCCCAGGAGATGCCAGGCCTAACAAGGACCACATGACATGGGCTGGCATCAAAGGGGACAATGTCATTAGCACATCCTTAATCAGAACCATCCTTGCCTGAGGGAAGTCCAGAGTGGGGTACGCAGCAGGGGTGCCAAGGCCTGCCAGGGGTCTTGGTTTCTGCTGGGTGAAACTCCAGACCCCACACACAACCCCAGTCATCACCCCAGAGGATTTGACTGTGTGTGGAGCACAGACTCTATAGACTTTTGTCCCTGTCTCTCTTTGGTCTCTGCACCTGCCCATCCCCCAAGACCTGCTCCCATGACCTCCTGATTGCTGTCTCCATCGCAGGGTGACCGAGGCATGATGGGACCTCCAGGCGCGCCTGGACCCAAGGGGTCGATGGTAAGGAGATCAACTGCACCCCCTAGCCCTTCCTGTCAAGGCTGCAGTGACACCTCTGTTCCCCTCTGCCTGACTCCCAGTACCCCAGGCGTTCAAGATGACCAGCTCCTTCTCCTTCCAGGAGACCTGGCTGCTGTGTGGCCCGGGCTGGCCCGGACTGGCCCAAGCTGGCCAAGGAGGGCTGAAAGAGTAAGAGGTACCTTCTGCTGCTGACTCGGTCTTTTCTTTTTCTGGTAGGGTCATCCTGGAATTCCAGGTGGTGTTGGGGACCCAGGAGAGCCCGGACCCCCGGTAAGCAAAGCCTTCATGTTCCATGAGCTCACACCCACTGTCCATTAAGATGAGGAGTCCAGGGCTGAGTCAGACCTGGTTTCGAGCCCCTGCTCCACCACTGCTTGGCTGTGTCAAGGACTGATCATTAAGCTTCGGGACACCTAGATTTTACTCATCTGAAAAAAAGAAGATAATTGTGGTTGTGACAATGTGATCTCTTGGGTTACATGAAACTGTTCAGTTCCTGTTCACTGCCTGGGAGCGTGTTGGCCATTAACACATTTATCGCTTTGTTCATCTTCTTGGGAAATACTATCGTGGCCCATGTGCTGGGGTCAGCCCAGGACCTGGGATAAGGTAGAAAGCTCCCCTGCCCTTTAGGGACTTATATTCTGAAATGGGAAGATGGGGAAAGTGACCCCACTAACTAAATAAATGAGGCTTGCTATGGAGAAGGCAAGGGAGGAAGACGGGAATGGCCTCAGGGGTTGATGGGCACAACTGAAATGCAAGGTCCTGGCCTTGTGATGGCTGGGAAACCAGGGAGCCCCCTCAGGCTTCCAAGGCGGGGAGGGGTGGGAGAAGTGGAATGACTTGAGGAAGGGTGTGGCCAGAAGACCCAGATCCAGGACCCTGTCCACTCTCCCCAGGAGGTGGCAGGGGTGGAGAGGGTTTGCTCACTTAGGCTCAGGTCTGGAGAGGTGGAGGGTGGGCTTCAGGCAGGTGGGAAGAGTGTGGGAGGAAGGAGGACTGGCTCAGGCAGGATCCAAGTGGTACTAGGTGCTCAGGAGAGATACAGAGGGGCTGACACGGAGGCAAGGAGCCTGGGCACATCTAACCATCAACCACAGTCAGTGGCCTGAGCCCTACAGGGCGCCAAGCCCCAAGAGGCTTTGTCACCTCCCGCCCCCAAATCCTTTTCATCAGGTGGGAAACTCCCACTGTGCAGTATGAGTCAGAAGGCAGCTCTCTGGGTTCTCCACGGCTTTCCTTCTGCTCATTAGGGGGAGAAACTACATCTGGTGGGGTGTAGTTGCAGGTTAGCAGGCTGTGGTGCTAAGCTTGGAATCCATGGGTCACAGCCCACCCAACCCCAGGCTGCTGCTCCACCTCCCTACCCAGGGCTCCTAGAACTGAATACCAGGTCCAGCAGATGCTCCTAGAGAGATTGGGTCCCTGCAGTGGGGCAGGTGCCCAGAGGAGGTTGGATGCACTGGTACAGGGTTTTGGGGTCCATCATCAAATTGTAGCTCCTGCACCCCTCCCCAGAGGGGTTCTTGGCCTCCCCAGAACTTGGTCTCCGCACCTGTCCAGTGGAAGGAGGGAAGCTTGGGAAGGAGCTGCTAGCTCAGAATGGAAGGCCAAGGGAACATCCAGGCCATCCTCGAGGGAAGTCCTCCCCTGCACCCCCAGCTCTGTGCCTCTGCTGGCCTCTACCCCACCCTGTCTCCTCAGCGCTTCCATCTCCTCAGTGTGTTGACCTAGACTTAGTGAAATCAGACAGTCACGTGCCATTTCCTGATCCGAAGGTTGCCGTTAGCCCTCACCTGCTGCAGCATGGAGCAGGCCCTGACCTCTCGGGCTCCTCCTAGCCAGCCAGCTGGCCCCAGGGCCACTTGGGAGGAGGCTTGCTCAGAGGCCCAAAACACCAGCCTCAGAGTCAGACACAAGTGAGTCAAATCCTGGGTCCCCACTTCCTAGCTTCTTGATTGTTGACAATATTCATGGCCTCTCTGAGCCTCAGTTTCCCCATCTGCAAGGCAGAAGACTTCCTACATTATGAGATTGTTGTTAAGAACTAGGTAACAGTGCAGTGCTTAGCCAACTCTCTGCCTATACTCAGCGCTTAATGAATGGTAATCATATTAACTATTGCTACTTGTTATGTGGGGTGATTCTCAGTCTTGTTAGTAAAGAGTCCTAGTAAAGCCATATTTCTGATGATAGCATTCACATCTGATTTTCCACTTTTCCACTTTTCCAGTCCATGTCCTTGAGGTCAGTCAGTTACTCTCATTCTTTGGGGAGGGGAAAGACAGGACCTGGACCTCCAGTTCTTCACCTCTTCCCCCTCTGAGAGTTGATGTCTACACTCTCCCCGGAACTGTCCTGGGTATTGTGTCTCCTAGGCGACTCTTAGAGATGGGAACCCTTCCAACCCCACTTAATAGATGATGAAACTGAGTCAGTCGCCAAAGGTGACGGCATAAGTAAGTGACAGGGCAGGACTTGTGCCGAGGCTCTGGTGGAGCAGCCTGCTGTGCTTTGCCTTCTCCTGCCTCTCGGTAGAGACTTGGCTGCTGAAACTTCCCAGTGACGCATTGCGTGCCTTCTGCAGCCTGAGAGCCCTCTATAAAATGCTCCGTTCTCACCCAGCCTTCATGTTCCCATCATCCAGGAGTCAGAGCTGTCCTTTTACTGGGCCAAGCCATGGTCCACACCCTGCTTGCCCTGCCGTCAGGGCAAGGTCCACTGAGGGTCCAAGACCCCAGGGTCCAACTGAGATCAGCCCCTCGCAGCAGCCTTTGGGCAGTACTTTCAGAGGGTCTCCTGAAAGTGGGGGGCCAAGGGGATGGGAGTAGAATGGGAGCAGCAGGCGCTTTTTCCTGAGCCTCCAAATGGAGTGGGCCTCTCCCTGGTATTCTGCGTGGGGATGAGGCCACCTCTTCCCTGTGAAAGGAGCATGTCCAGTCTGAGGTTCTGGGAACTGGAAGGCCCTGCAGTTGCCCGAGGGTCTTAGTCTGCATGACGTGAGATGGGTAGGTCAGCCTGGACCTGGAGGAGAGAAGTGAGACAGTGAGGCACCCTTTTCCTCTCTGCACCTCCTTTCTCCCCTTCCTGTCTTCTGGCCTTTCAGCTGCTGTGTGGTCATTGTTCCTTCAACAAACTCCTAACTCTTTGTGCAAGGCCTGTGTGAGGCCTGTGTGAAGCCAGGTGCTGGGAATTCAAAGAACAAAGCCAGCCTTATGCATTCTTTCTTGTCCCTGCTCCTCTTCTTGTCATTCCTTCATCACACCCGGTGACCAGACATCTTTTGGAAGCCAGGCCCTCCTCCCCTGGCCTCCCTGCCCACTCTCCACCCAGCCTTTCCCTCTCTCCCTCCCGCCTCAGGGCCCTCTCCCTGCCATGCAGGGCTGTCATCTCCCTGCCTCTTATCCCAGGGCTCCATCTATCCTGGTCAGAGTCTTCCCTGCCCTTTGATGTGATATTCAGGGTCAGGAGAAAGGACAGAACCTGGGCACCATATTCCCCTTGCTGATGGAAGAGGAAAGGGGAAACGGCATTGAAGAAGATAACTTCCCAGCAGTCTCTGTTGATTTTGAGCTACAGAAGGAAACGGCTCATCCATCTTCTCACTTCCAGATTCCTAGGAGAGGCTATGCGCTGGGCTGCTGCTTCCCCAGGCCAAGCCCTTCTCTATGGTGGCTGCTGCCCACTCCCAAGCCGTTCCTGCTGAGGCCGCAGGCCTACGCCACCCAGGCTCCCTGCCCTCCATGTTGTACTTACTCCCGATAAAGTGGCTTCTCCCAACTCTTTCCTCCACACAGGGTCCTCCAGGATCTCGGGGCCCACCAGGCATAAGAGGAGCTAAAGGACGCTGGGTAAGTGAGGCCCAGAACCCTGAGGGCAGATACTGAAAAGCTGGGGGGGGGGGGAGCTGGGGGCTACTCAACCCTGAGCTATGTGGCTTTCACTGCACCAGGTGGGGAGCCAGGCTCCCTGGGCCTGATTGGGTATGGGATTCCCACCTGTCTTTTCTATCTCATTTTGAGGACCAGGTGGGCACAGTGGGCTCTGTGGTACCAGTGCTTTACTCATTCATTGGTTCATCCATCCATTAGTTTATTCATTAATTCAACCGCCATTTATTTAGCACCTACTCTGTGCCAGCTACTGTGGGAGCTCTGTAAATAAATACCCTGGAGAGTAGGATAGCATGACCTCTGCCTGTGAGTCTCGGCTGATTTAGTTGAGTAGGTCAAACAGACTGTACAAGGTTACCAGCGATGGGAGAAGTGTGGGCAACTTGGGAGCCTAGAGGTACCTCACATGGGCAGTGTATCAGGAAAAGCTTCTGGGAGAGGGTGATACTTGAGCTGATACCACTTTCAGGAAGGGAGACAGTTCTAGCAGGGGAGTAGGTGGGATGTATTTCAGGATCTCTACTGGCTTAGCAGAGGGCCAGAAGAGAGAGATAAAACCAGGAATTACAGATGCCAAGCCAAGCAGAACCTCCAACACTATATCTAGGCCTGTAGGCTATGTTCCAAGGGTGGTAGGGAGCCATAGAAGGTTTTAAGGAAGGACTGGCCAAAGCATGGTAGACAGACATGCTGTCTAGCACATACATGAATTTTTTTAAATCTTCAACTCTTCCTCACAAGGTCGGTGCTATTAAGGTACTATTATATCCATTTTCTAGAAAGAAAATTGAGGCACAGAGAGGTGAAGTCATTTGCCTTAGGTTGCACAGAGGGAAAGTGACAGAGCTGGAATTTGAACACAGGACACCAGGTCCTTTTTGCTTACTGCATGTGCTCTTATTTTCACTTGTGCAGGGAGGGCTGATGGTGTGGTTTCTAGTTCTCATCTCATATAAAGTTACCAGGCAAGCCGTTCACAGTGGCACATGCCTGTAAGCTTTAGCCTATGAAGCAGCTGGGGCTAGGGATCGTGGTTTGAGTCCCACTTGGGGCAAAATAACAAGACTTAGTCCCAAACAATAGTTGGGCGTGGTGGTACATGCCTGTAATCCCAGCTTCCTGGGAAGCTGAGGCTGAGTATTGCTTGAGTCTGTGGTACCGTGGGCAACATGAGCCTGTGGTTCCATGGGCAAAAATAGCTAAACCTAGTCTCAAAAAAATAAATAAATAAAAATAAAGTTACCAGGCAGCCTTGTAAATAGGAAATGAGATGGCACAGGTAGCACCAGCAGCCCTGGCCTGATAGCCAAACTCCTCCATACAGAGATCCATGATGATTAGTGTCTTGGCTGAATTTCAAGTGGCTTAAGATTTCCCCTCAGCCAGATGGCCTGACCAGTCAGCCTGGGAGAAGACGATTAAGAGGCTTTCCTCTAAAGCCGGGCACGGTGGCTCGTGCCTATAAGCTTCAGCCTATGAAGCGGCTGGGCCTGGGGGTCACGGTTCAA
>PVHY01001268.1:108925-167233 GCA_004024945.1 Uropsilus gracilis
GTCTCAAAAAAAAAAAAAAAAAAAAAAAAAAAGGCTTTCCTCTAGCCTGGCAGGATCTCCCAGCACCCAGGTCCTGGGGCTCTGCAGGTAGATTGAGGCTCACCTGCAGCTGCTCCCATTTTCTCTACAGTCCGTCCTGCCCCAGGAGTCAGATTTGCTGGAGACCCCTGCCCTCCGCCTGATGCAGGACTCTGTTCCCCCTCTACTCACCAGGCTACCCCTTCCCAGCAGGGACTTGAAGAATGTAGCTCCTGCTTGAGGAAACCCAGGCTCCAACCACATCAAAGTCTCCGGGGCTGGAGCACCTCCTGGGGAACCCTTCCCCCTGCTGAGCTTGGCAGAAATGCAGACCTTGCCTGATCTGCCCTCTGGGTCCCCTGCCTAAGCCACCATGAGCCACTTCACAGTCGGCACCTGTGCAACTCAATTGTGGACAAGTCCTGTGCAGCCTGGCTTGCCTCTGACCTGAGCAAGGTCTTGCTAGTGTCTGGGCCTCAGTTGTCCCATCCATGCCATGGGGCATGGGCTTGCAAGGCTCTGCCTGCTTCTCTAGCCAGATGGAGGGTGGGCCCTGCTGCCGACACCCTCCCGCCCTGAGGAAAGTGAGCACTGCGGGCAAGAGGGCACCCCAGGCCCTCAGCTCTGGGGCTGCTGCTTGGGGTCTGATTGCACAGGCTCCAGCTGAAAGAGTGTGGGTGCTGGAGTCAGGCATGCGGGTTTCCCCTAATACCTTCCCAGCTTCCAGCTGGTGTTCCCCAGACCAGCTTCTTAAACTCAGAGGCTCAGAGGGACTTTTGCAAAGCCAGAATCTGAGCCCAAGTCAGACAGTGTCACCCTCTAGTTCAGTGCCCATCACTGTTTGTCAGTGTGGGGAGAGCTCCCCATCACTGGGGCACAGTGCAGGGGGGGTGCAAGACACAACTAGCAGAGCCTGCTACAGAAGATAAGGTCTACAGTCCCCATTTTCGGGGAGAGTCTGCCAGCTCCCTCGGTCGTCCTCCACCAGGCACTGTGCAGTGCTGAGGTCCGAGTGCCTGACACCCAACTGTCCCCATGCGTGGGGCGTGGAGTCCAGCCAACCTGGCCAGGACTCCGGCTCCTCCTCTTGATCTTGACTGACTGATTTCCTCTCCCTCGAGCTTCTGCTCTGTAAAATGGGCCAGCACAGAACCATGTCCTTCATGCATGGGGTTCAGCCCTTCACCTCATACTCACCTCACCAGCACGAGGGGAGCCGGCATCCACATGGAGGATGTGTGCTCACCCTTTCCACAAGAGCTGTCATGGACCAGATTTTCCATCCCAGGCAGGGGCTCCTTCCCACCAAGTCTGCCCCCAGCCTGGCTGGCAGACAGCCCCGGCTGTGGCTACAGACATCTTCCCTGGGAGTGGCTACCATAGTGCAGACATGTGGCTCTGATAGAAACACAGGCCTGCCTCCAGCGGGCTGGAGAGTGGGGGTGGGGGACATCACAGGCAAAGAGGGCCAGGACCAGGGGAGTCCAGGCCCAGGGCAAAGGTTAGGGGGGTGTGGCTGACTGGCTTCTCCCCCTGCTCAGGGGTTAGGGAGGAGGGAGTCAGAAGGAAGGGAGGGAAGGGCGGAGGAAGGGAGAAAGGAAGGGAGGAAGGGAGGAGAGAGGGGTTACAGGCCCATGACCCCCTTCTCCCTCCAGACAGAAAAGTGGTCCTGTTCCCCCCATGCCAGCCCCAGCTTCTCTTGAGTGCTCTGTATTCCCAGTAGACAGTGGAGCCACCCAGATCACAGGGATTTTAGATAGTGTCTTCTCCAGCACACAGGCTCCTCTAGGCCCTGCCCTGCACCCCCACTTTTTGGTGGGGTGCTCATTCCCACTCTGATAAACAGTAACTAGTAGTAGTGGGGGAAAACTGGCATCCAGCTGGGGTGGTTCAGATTTTTATAGGTTCAAGTGAGGTCTATACTTGCTTGCGGTGCAACTGGAGCTGTTTCCGTATTTGTAAAGTGTAGCTCATGTCTTGGACTATTATTGCTACTGCAGCTGTTGTTATTGTTAGTGTTATTATAGATCACTTAACCTTTCCCCCAGAAAAGCTCTGCCTTGGAAGACAAGCAAGGCGCCATAATGTTTAACCCCACCGCTCCAACACTCAGGTCTCCCCGCCACTCCCCAAGCTGTTCCTTGCCATGTTTCTGTCCAGGGTGGATCGTGGCTCTGGTGGAGGCAGCATTTGGGAAAGCCATTCCTCAGGAGGGTCGCTACCCACCCGTGGGCCCGGCCTCCATCCTGCCTCCCCAGGTGCCCCCCTATACCAGATCCCTGCCCATGGACTGGGGTAATAAATCTAACACTTGAGACTGAAGGGGCTTTCCAGGGGTCACCCAGCAAGCAACTACAGGACACTTACTATGCAAACCTCATCTTGAACCTGTGGAAAATCCTCAGCAGCTCCTAAGCACGTCATAAAAACTGGCTATTCTGAGGAAGGGACTGAATCCGGCTGTGCCAGGCCAATCTCTGGGCAGGCCCCAGTAAGTACTGACTCTGTGCCCTGTGCTCAGCTACCTCGTGCTGTCTCCTGCCTTGAGGGGTGATTCTTGCCTTTGAGATAGCAGAGGCTCAGAGAGAAGCTGTCCCCTGCCTCGTTTCCAAAGCTGTTCTCTCTGAGTGTGTGCCTCCAGTTTCCTGGGCCTGGCCAGACTCACAGCTGAACGCCACAGCCCCAGCCCCGTGGTCCATCCTGGCTGATTTAGGAAATGAGGTGCTCCGTAGCGCTGTGGTGTGGAATTGAAGCAGGAATTTTCACTTCGAGGAGCTCAGTTAGTCATCGAAAAGGCCCTGGTTGGTGTTTTTTAAGTTGAGGTGTAATTGGCATATGGCACTGGTTTCAGGCGTGCAGCAAACAGTGAGGCCATTCCCAGCACAAGTCTAGTTAGCCTCCCTTGCCAGGGCCCAGCCTGCTTCAGCTTTCAGATGACTCCTCCTCCCTCATTGTGCCCTCCAGGCTCTGCCCAGCCCCAGTCATTTGTGGCCCGAGTCCTTCAGCTCCCAAGCTGAGGGGATTAGCCTCTATTACTGCTCTCTTTGTCTCCACAACATCGCCTCTTCCAGCCTTTTCCAGAAGAGCCCACCCCACCTGTGTGTCTGTGGGAGTCCTTGGGGCACGTGTGGGCTCTGGGTTGAGCTTGCGAAGGGTGCTTCTTTGCTAAGCTTCTTTGGACCTGTTACTTCCTTTGGCTGGATCTGTGCTCCCCTCTCTGCTGGGGGATTCCCCAGAAGCCTCTGGAAAGACCAAGACTTTTATTTCAGGGGTCCCTCCTAAGCACAGAGCTCCAGGGAGCAGCTCTCTGATTGTTACTGCTCCCTCTTCACGTCAGCTCATCCTCTGTGAACTGGACATGATCAGCTTGCACATCTGGGTTGCTTTGAACATCTGGCCCCACAAGACCCCACCATCCCCCATAGGTCCTTCTCTGTATTTTCCCCAAAAGCCATTTCTGCCCCAGTATGTGTTCTGGGAAGACAGACCTGACTGTGGGAGTTGGTCACACAGCAATCTGCTCTGGGCCTCAGTCTCTACATCTCAGAAGTGGGTTGGCTGGCCCACCCTCCCCCTAGGCCTCTTTCAACAAGACTGCGGGTATACCCCAGCCCATCGTTACAAATGTTAGGGTCTCTAGCTGATTCCAGGCTATCTCAAAGGGTACACAACACACCTTGGGGCAATATGCGGGAAGTAGGAGGAGGGAGCCCCAGGCTGGTGCAGGGAAAGGCCTAAGGGAAAGCCCTGCCCTCCTGGTTCTTAGCCCAAGGGAGACTCCTGCTGTCCACTGTGCAAGCCCCTTTTCGTATTCCAGGGCCCCCGAGGACCAGATGGACCAGCTGGGGAGCAGGGGTCCAAAGGCCTGAAGGTATTGGACTCCATGACCTACTCTCCTTCACCACTCCAGTATACTGGGGCCAGGAATCCAGGAACCATGGCTCACACTCGTCCAGCATCAGACCCCTGGGAATACCAGGCACTCCTGAGAGCTCCTCCTGGCAAACCTTGAAGCTGAGGGCAGAGGAGGGGAGAGGAGCATAGAGATAGTGAGAGAAAGCATGTGAGCAGGGAAATGCAAGGAAGAGACCAAGGAGGAACCACATGGTTCTCTGGCCCCTGTGGGCCATCCCCAAGCCTTGGCTAAAGATTTGAGACTGCTTTGAGTGCCATCAAAAGCAAGGAGTCCTTGGTTCCGAGCCCAGAGCATCGTGACTGTGGGAGCCTCCGCCTTGCTGGGCCTCAGTTTTTCCATCTGCCCAATGGGGAGAAGGGTGGATGCCTTGAGAGTTCACGGGTTCCTTTCCTCTCCCATGGGAGTTTGGGTCCTTGTTCTATGAAGGGTCTTCCCAAGCACCTTCTCTGACCTTTGCTCGCTGTGCTTCCTGCAGGGCCCCCCAGGTCCACAGGGCAGACCAGGCCAGCCTGGGCAGCAGGTATGTCAGACCAAGGCTGCCAGCCCCTCCCCACTCTCTGCTTGTGACATCCTGTGCCTCTAACAAACTCCAAATGTGCTTCCAGGGTGCGACTGGTGAGCGCGGGCACTCCGGTGCACGAGGTTTTCCTGTAAGTAGCATCAGTCCTTGAAAGGGTATCTTTGGGGTTCAGGAGACACTAGTCATGTGAGCTAAGTTCCCATCCTGCTGTGGGAACCCAAAGGTTCTAGTTGCCCACTTCCTGCACTGAAGATCCTGTCTCTTCCCCCAGGATTCAGTCTCCCCATCTGTCACCCGATGGATTGTCAGACTCTCATACGTGGGGAGGGCTTACTTGAGGTCAAGGTGACAGTCAGGGAAGGTCATGGAGGGACTAAGGTGATCTCTGCTTTTCTCTGCAGGGCATCCCTGGTCCATCTGGGCCCCCAGGCACCAAGGGCCTCCCAGGAGAACCGGTAAGTGCCCTTTCCCTCCCTCTTTGTAACTTTGCATTTGGCATGCTGGCATCAGATGGCCATCCCCTTGGGGCAGGGGTGTGTGCCAGGTTGGAGTCTAAGCTTCCTTGCCCTCCAGCCTCAGCTTTCTGTCTAGTGAAATGGTCCAACCTCGTCGCCCTGTCATGACGCTGGAACAAGCAAACGCTTCTGGGGGCCTCAACATGGGGAAAGGGAGAGGGTATGGAGCACTTGAAGTCTCCAGGGAAGGAGGGAGGAAGAAAAGAATAAACTCAAAAGCTGCCAGTGGATCCCAGGTGGATCCCAGGTGGACGGGCACTTCAGGCAGCAGAGAACAGAGTGAGCCAGGCCTGGGACAGGTTCTGATCAGGCGTGGGCCCCGCTGGGTTTTAGGTGCCTGAGGAGGAGTGACCCTGAGGATAGGTTGGAGGGGACACATTGGTGAGGTGGGAGCTGCAGACACCAGGACACTCATCGCATGAGGGGGTTGGGGCACTGAGTTCCAGATTTTGTGGGTCCTCCTCCACCCCCACCCTTCCAGACTGCATTATCCTGCCCTAGGCTGACTCGTCCCGACTGTCTGTGTGTCTCTGTCTTCTAGGGCCCTCAGGGACCCCAGGGGCCCATTGGCTCTCCAGGAGAGATAGGACCCACAGTGAGTATGACAGAGCCCTTGCTTGCCCATGATGCTGGGATGCTGTCAGTCCCTCCATCCTTCTCAGGGGTCCTGGCTGTGTGGTGTCCTGGCAGAGAGGGAAAATCCACTCTAATGGCCTCAGGTGGGGAGCTGGGGTGCTAGGACCCCCCCTGGGGGACTGGTGGTGCCTCTTTTTTGGTACCACAGAAAGCAGCCAAACACCATTCTCATCATCACCTGCTGGGACTTCACCCAGCACCTGGTTTGACTGCAGATTCGGCCTCTTGGGGTTCTATAGCAAAGAACCTTGAGGGCCCCAGACACCCTGCCTTTTCCAGAGGGGAAAGTGACAGGTGCAGGGTTTGTGTGCTGGTTGCCGCACACCACAAGGGGATATCTCAGGACCCCTTCCCACCCTTGTCATCTGGCCCAGCAGCAGAGAGAAGTGCTGGGATTACTCAGCCCCAAACACAACATTCGTTGGCTTTCTCCCCTGTCGTTATGTGAATCATGAAATTTTCCTCCCTGTGCTTGCCAAGGGCTCCTCATGCGGTAAACCACACTAGTGGGGAGGGAGAAGGCTCAGAGCCTCTGGGAAGCCCCAAGGTTGAGCCAGCCTGGGTCCTGCCTCCCTCCCCCACCCCCCCCAAGTCCCAACTCTGAGAAGTCTGCAGTTAGCACCCAACTCTGTCTTCCATGCTGTGTGATCATCCATCCCTGACCCTCTCTGGGCCTGCCTCAGCTCTCTCCTCCTTACAAACTTGGGCTGACCAATGGCATTATCTTGCAGGGTCCTCCAGGTGCTGTGGGAGAACTGGGCCTTCCTGGGGAAGCTGGGATAAAGGTAAGACAGGATGAAAGAAGAGAAAAGTGGTTTGTTGAAACCAGTTCCCAGCTGTTGGTCATGTCCCCCTGCAGAAGAGAAATGGGCCTTTCTTGTATGGGAGATAATGGGTTCTGTGTGCTCCTGGTGGGAGTGGGGCCTGGCCGTGGCTACAGCAGTGTCAGCCGGCCATGTTTCCTGTCAGCTGCCCCAGCCCCCATGCTGAGCAGATGCACCCTTGGCCTCTGGAGATACCATCTGCTTTTCAGCGCCCATGCTCCTCATTCTTTATGGGAAACAGACGCCCATTGATACCTGGCTCTGGGGAAAGGCCCTCCCAGCATCTCTCTCTCTTGGGAGAGAACGCTAGTCCCCAGGCAAGCCTGGAGCCCCTAAGCCATGCTGGTGGCTGCAGGACATTATTGCTGCAGGAGGAGCCCACTAAGGAGCCTTGGGGCTTGAGGCAGGTCACCCCAATCTGTGCCTGAGTCTCCTTTTAGACCCATTGAGAAGGGACTGGACCCAGCTGGACTGGGATTGTCCAGCTTAGCTTAGTTCCAGAATCCTCTGCTCAAACCACAAAGAAAACCACTCTTGTTATAAAGCAGATAGAAGTAGGATTGTTCCCTGGGCAGGGCTGGGAACTCAGAGCTGGGTCTTCTCCTTGCACCCCAGGCCTCAGCAGAGAAGGGTTTCTTGGAAATCCTAGCAGAGAAAGATCCTTCTGGGTCTTGGGGTGGGAAGTAGATAACATTGACTGTGGCTTACTTGGGGTCTCGTCCTGGTTTGGGTGTCTCCCCAAGGCTCTCAGGGAAAGTAGGGAGGTGGTGAGCCACAGACTGGCCTCCCACCTCTGGTACTCCCCAAACCACCCAGATTTGGCTCCTGAATCTCTCATTTGACTCATGAGCTAAAACCAGTTCCTTAACCCTGTGGTCCCAGTTTCTTCATTTGTGAAAGAAGACGCCTCTCTTCACAGGGTTGTTGTGAGATCAAATGCATGAAAGGAGGAGGGTCTTACAACTGGGCCTGGTGGGTGTGAGCTGGGGTGGGCCCACTATGGCTAGGCCTAGCATGGGACTCTGGGGATGCTTACATGTTCTCTTTGGTTCTTGGGAAGGACCTTTCTCAGCACCTCCTTGTCCTCACCCCCAAAACAGAGCCAGTGAAATAGGAGGGAGGTGTGCCGTGAGGGCTGAACCAGGCCTTACCCACCTCCACAGACTTGTGTTTGGCTTCTCCTAGGGTGACCTTGGGCCTCTGGGAAGTGATGGGGAGCAGGGCCTTATTGGACAGCGGGTAAGTCAAAGCCAAAGCATTGTCTCTTGACAGCCCCTGGATGCTGGGCTTGGGGAAAAGGACTATAATTAAACTCCTGAGCCTCAGTTTCCCCAACTAGAAATAGACCCTGAATCTCTGCAGCCCTGTCCAGTCTCTTTTGCTAGGCCAGCATGTTTACAGTATAGAAGATGCTCTTCTTTGAAGAGCATTTGGTGGTCAAATTATTTTAGAGATTAACAGTAGCATTTTCAAGGCTCTGAGAAGGTCTGCAACCAAGAAAGAAGTTATCTCCTTTGGGATTAATCCAGGGTCTCCAAGCACTTTTACTGAAACAATAGTTATCATCCCCTCAAGCTTTCCATGGGAGGTGATCGTTTTCTCAAGAAACCCACAAAGCTTGTCTTTTCCCTCTCAGCAGCTTTGGGGTGCCCAGTTCTCTCTATGCTCTATGCCAAGTATATAAGATCTCTAATTCAATGGGATCCCCTCCCCAGTCAGGTATCCTCTAGTACTTTACAAGTAAGGTATGAGAAGGTGTTAGTGTAGGTCCCAGTTTAAGGGGGAACCAGGATCTCCAGTCCAACTCTCATTATTTCCTCTTTTCTAATGTTTCATGCTATTCCCTGCCCCAAATCAACAGAGGTAGCACAAATTGAGTTGAGACATAGAATGAGAGGGGATGGCCACAGGGCAAAGAGAGGGTGAACATGGAGCTTAAAGCCCTAAGATGAAAAGCCTTATTTGTCAGTGAAAATTGACCAATACAGTCTTCTTGGAGTATTCCTCAAGAGATACTCCTGAGGAGTCCCAGGAAAGACAATGATGAGCACTAACTTGACACCCATTTTGTGCCAGGAATTGGGAGCACAACGGTGAGTCACAGTAAGGCCTTCCTTGTCTTCATGGAATCTCATTTTAGCAGATCGATTAGTGATGTCTGCCCAAGGCACAGTAAAGGCAGAATGTATACATTAGTCATATTTCTGGTGTCCCTGCGTTCGATGATTTCTGAATCCCCTTCCAACTCAGATGCTGCATAGCTAAGAATTCTAAAACCCAAGCTTAATTTTCCACCCAGGAGTCCAGCGGGAATCTGCAGTTAGAAAGGCAGAGCCTGGCTAAGGATCAGTGACTTAGGACTCTTGGTATCATTCCCTAACTTGCTGGCAAGAAAACCTGAAGGCTGGCCTCACTTTCTACAACTGAAAAGTGGAGTTCTACCTAGGAAGTCCACAGAACTCATCCCTAGTCCAGGAATAATATTCCAAACAGCTACCATTTTGGGGGATGTTTGCAATGTGCCCTGTTGCAAACCCTATGGGAGCCCCATTTTCAGAAGAGTAACAACCGTAAGTTTGCTTGTGATCAGCGAAAAGGAAGCCCAGCAGGGATGTTACAATCTGTCTGGCATCAAAGCTCTTCTCAACCACATGGCCATGCTTCCCACTGCATCCATCCAGCCTGCACATGAGTGGGGTTGCCCTGTGACCAGAATTTCTAACCTGTGCCTCATGAGCTACACCCACCCCACCCTTGGGGTGACCAAGGGTCACCTTAGCTAAGTGGGTGCCTCTACCCTCCTGCTCCTTCATTAGTTCAGCCAGTTTCCTGGGTACATAGTATCTGCCAGGGCCCCACTGTCTAGAGTTGGGGGTGGGGACTTGTCCCCAAGGGCACTGAGGAAATAAAAGTATGCTGCAGCCCCTTGGCCAGTAACATCTCCATGTCTCCCCACTATGCTTCCAGGGTGAGCCAGGCCTCGAGGGTGACAGTGGTCCTGCCGGGCCTGATGGGCTGAAGGTAAGTGTCCTTCTCAGTGCAGTGTTGGGAATGGGTGCTTCTAGAACTATCTTCGACCTGTGCCCACCCCCCACCCATCTCCCTTAAGCACTGACTTCCCACGAAGCCCTGAATAGACCTGTATCTCCTACTGAGAGCAGGAAGGGTGAGAGGGCATCCTGTTCAGCACCAGCCCCATCACACACTACCCATAGCCCCCAACCCTGGTCAGGTGGCACTGTGGACCACTCCAGCTCCCACTCTACACTGTTACCCTTCTCCCTGAAAGTGCAGCTTCTCTTGTTCAAGGGCAATGCCTGAGCCCAGCTCATGGCCAGGGTGTCCCACTCACCCTAAAGCATCAGCAAATAGTCACCATCCAAGACCCATGTGGAAGACTAGTCACAGGTGGATCATCATGCACTAAGCCCTTTATGACTCCCCTCCAGCAATGCTGCGGGCAAGTTCTGTCTTCAGGAGAGGAAATTGAGACTCAGAGCAGTTAAGTAACTTGCTCAAGGGCATAGAACTAGTCATTAGCACCTAGTCATTAGCACCAAGACCTAAGGCCTAACTCCCTCTTACCACGTGCTCATTCTAAAGCTGAAAGACTGAGGCTCAATTGGAGGAAGGACTGCTCATCCAGAACTTATGAATGTGAGCGGGGGATCTGAAATTCAAACCCAGGACTTGCTGGCACCAAAGCCTATGGGCCTAACTAGGCCTTGGGTTTCTATAGATTCTTCTATCAGCCACAGGTGCTAGAACTTTAAAGAAGCCAGGGGCTCCCGTAAACCCATAAACCCCAGAGCAAGTGGGCACTGCTTTCCCACTTAACAGCTCCGCCTTCAGCTCTGCTTTCAGCCCTGCCTGTCCATTTAGCCTCCTTCTCTGGTCCCATAGGCCTTCCCCTGGGGTTGACCTGTCACACTTTGAGTGGTTTTTCCAGCCCAGGTCCTGATTGCCAAACCGTGGGGCTCCCTGACACCCAGAGGAGGCCCCCTCTTCTCTGACCTCAATTCACCCTCTCCAGACCTTCAGTCAAGGTCCTGTCTGAACACTTGCCCTGAATCTGGGGATTTCACTTCTCTGGGCAGACCTGGACAGGTCAGGCTTGGAAGCTCCCCATCCGCCATGTTTGTCCTGCAGGGGTGAGAGTGCACCCTCTCTGGCAGTCTCCTGCCCACCCTTCCCCTTCAGCCCTGCTGCAAACCCTGTATAGCTGGGGTCTGTCTGGGCTGACCAGCCCTTGAGGACCCATCCACACCTTCACCAAGTGCAGGCTGTGCTGTGTGGAGGGGGGGATGCTGAAGAACATTCTGGCTGATGCACTTTGTGTGCTCACTGTGGGCCAGTGGCACCGGCCTTGGGAGCTCTCATAAATGAGCCTGTTTCATCATTCCAGCAACCCTCAACTAAACACACCACCATCCCCGCTTGACAGACAAGGAAACTGAGGCACAAGGCACGGTCTGGCCACCTCGCCATCCTGCTCACTTTGTGTGGCTCCTCGGTCATGTGTCTTCCTCTCACTCCCTCCAAAGCCAGTTCACCCCTGTCCTTGGCCAGCATATCAAACAGATGTGGCATCTTCCCTCTCCCTTGTATGTTTTGTTTGTGGCACCTTCATGGGGAAAATAACCAGCTTGCCAACCTACCCACCATGCTGCTGGCAGAAGCAGTGCCACCTCCAGTCTTCAGCTGGAGCATGCTCATCAGCTCTGCTAGGCTGTGGCGTGGGTCATCTCTTCCGGTCCTTACAGAAACCCTTTGGTGATTATTTTTTGAATGAGGGAATTTGCCCAGGATCACTTAGCTCCTGAGAGGTGATGGCAAGACTTGATTTTCAGCAAAACCCCAGGGGTGAGGGAGATACTATTCCCTGAGCACAGAATCTTGGAATCAGGAGCCAGAACTCTGGGTTCTTGCCCGACTTCCAGGTGATGCTGGGACATCTCCACCTCTCAGACCCTCAGTTTCCCCAGCTATAAATTTGGTGTTTATATGAAGTGACTTGTAAGGCTCTTCTGTCCTAGAATCCTGAAGTTCTAGGGTTCTCCAGGGCTCCCCCAGAGTCCCTTCTGCACAGGATTCACAAGGACCCTCATGGTATAAGAGACCAGGCTGTGGGGGTCTGGGTAGTCCCTGGAGCCAGAGCCCCTTCCTGGGAATCACCCATCCATGAGACCAGACTGCCTGCCTCTGTCAAGGAGACCAAGCGGCCAGAGATGACAAGCAAAGAGGGGACCCTGGAGCCAGGGTGGTCTCGGGGAGGGTCATCGTGGTCTATGCTGGGAATCAGACAGTCGTAGCGGGCAGACACCTCAGATACCAACTGGGTCCACCCTTCCCTGATAACCAGATCTGCCCTGTATTGGCCTTGCCTCACCCTCTCTAGTCTGTGTCACCTGTATGGACAGTGGAAACTGCCCAGCACCACCACCTCCAACATTTGAGCTTGAACCCCAGCAGGAGCAGCCTTGAGGTGTGCTCTCAGTCACCCTGCTTCCAGGCCCAGGCTCTGCACCCTCCATATCCCTGCTCCTGGACTTTGCACCCATTTATCAGCATCCCTCATTAAGTGTGGCACCTAGAGCACGACTGGCAAAGATGCCTGATTCCTTGGGTCTCCTGGTGACTGAGACACCCCTGCGGAGATGGGGGGGGGTGTCACTCAGCTTCCGATATAAGATGAATCTCTGAGGGTTTGGGCCCCTGATTAACCTGGTAACTGATTTCTTCTCTCTCTTCTTCATGCCCTTCCATCCCAGGGAGACAGGGGTGACCACGGGCCTGATGGTGAACATGGCGAGAAGGGCCAGGAGGGGCTGATGGGAGAGGATGGGCTCCCTGGCCCTCCTGGCATCACTGGTGTCCGGGTGAGTCTGTAGGGCTGTGTGCTGGCACTTGGGGTCCCTGGCTGCCAGTAAGACTTCTGCCTGCTCAGACAGCTCAGGAGGGGGAGCTTTTGGTAGTTGCCATCTTAGGGTCCTCTGCTGCATTCCTTTCTCCACCTGGGAGTAAACCAGAGAACTGATGTCCCTCCCTTGCCAAATCCTCCATGGCTCCCAAGTGCCTTCAGAGTACCATCTTCCCCCTTACCTGTTGGTTGTGCTGTACAAACCTGGCCCCCTGCTGACCTTATTCTGCCCAATTCCATGTTCAGCCACACTGAACTTCTTCCAGCTCCTTGGGCAAGCAGTGCCTTTTACCCCAGGTCCTTTGCACATACTGTTACCTCTGTCTAGGATGTTCTCCCTTCCTCACTCCCCTGTCATCTGCAACATCTTTGGCCTTCTGTCTTCATAGGTATCAACTCCTCCAGGAAGCCTTCCCTGATTCCCAGCTTCCAGGTCATCCTTGTCCCCCAGTGTCTCACAAGGCTAAGACCTTGTCTGGTATACATTATATCTCACACCCAGACAAGTGTAGGGCACATAGGAAGTGATCAAACACTGGTGATTGAAGAGATACTCCGAGAATGTCTCTCCTAGCAGAAATGTGTTTAGTTAATCCGCAAATACTCATGAGCATCTTCCATGGCCAGATCCGCTGAGATTGAAGAATTGACTCAAAGCATCCCTGGCTTTGATGAGCATAGAATCTGATGGGGAAGGAAAAGAAATTGTCCTGTTTCAGTGTGTACAGACAACATGCCCATGCTTTCTGGAATGTTTTTTTTAATTTTAATTTTTTTTGCATAGATATGTGTATTTTTATTTATATTACATTATTGCATTATTGTGTACCCCGGGGCTTTCCCTCTTCACCAACACTTGTTTACCATCCTGATCTTTTGTGCTCTTCACCTCCCCACCTTCTTCCCCCTCCTCCTCTCTTGCTACATTTAAAGTCCCATTGGTTGTTTTTATTTTCTCTTGTTCGTTTGTTTGTTTTTCCTATATCCATCATATAAGTGAGACCATCCTGTATTTCTTTTTCTTTTTGACTTATTTCTGCTAATATGAGTCTTTCTAATTCCATCCATGTTGCTGCGAATGACATGTGTTTGTCCTCCTTGATTGATATGTAGTATTCCATCATGTATATGTACCACATTTTTTTTTAGCCAATCTGGAATGTTTCTTCTTCCACACTAACAGGGACTCTCTGAGACTTCAGAAAATCAGGGAAATAAAGCAATTTGCCCAGAATCACACAGCTAAGAAGTGATAGAGCTAGAAATTGAACTTGGTCCTGTCTGACTCTGCACATACTAGCCAGGAAGCCAGGGCTTGACTGGAAAGCAAGTGGAGACCTGATTTTAGAGTGCCTACATATTAGACTGATGGCTTGGACTTGACTTTGTATGAGGGGAGCTGTGAGAGAAATTCCCATTTGAGCATGATGTATATGTGTGACCTGGGAATGCTGGACCAGTTCATTGAACCAGCTCACTGGGACCAGTGCAGGTCTATGGACCAAAGATATAGCCCGGTGGGATCCACCTTGAGTCAACCACATGTGAGAACTCATACCTCTGCTTCCAGCCCGGATCTCACGTCCTCTTCATCCCCCTAATGGAGTGATTTCTTCCAGGCCTGCTCTGGAGATCCTTCTTGCCGCCTAGTTATTAAGATGACTAACCTAGGATAAGTCCAAATTAGCCTACAAAAGTCTGTGACTGTGGGAAAATATTTCCTAAAAATAAATATGATGTGCTAATCCCCCTTAACAGTTGCAGCAGTATAAACTCAGCAAACATCTAGAAAAGGAGTCATTTGGTCAGACTTGCCAGGCCAGCAGCTTGGCTCGCCTGTGGGGAAGTGGGCCAAGGGAATTTCAGCAAGAAGGGTGCTAGCCTGATTCTCCATCAGTAACTTGCTGCGTGACCTTTCACTTGCCCTGCCCTCTCTGGTCACACTTCTAGTATGATGAAGCATTTAGAAGGAATGCGTGCTAAGATCGCTTTAATTCCCAGTGTTCAGGGGACATTTCTTAGTCAATTGTTGAGTATTATGGGGGAATAGACAGCCACATGTGACATAAATAGTCTTGGACACAGAATCTAGAGGTGGAGTTCTGCCTGGAACACCCACTGTCTTTGTGACCTTGAGCAAATCATTACCTCTGTCTAAGCCTCAGTTTTCTCATCTATAAAGACAAGTGAAACCTTGGATAGGAGAGCACTTTGTAAAATATCAGAGAAATATACATGATTGGTTTTTTAATGTGGAAGAGGAAATGACTGGAAGCAGGTGACAGTGGCGATGCTAAGGATGGTGGTGATGGGAATGCTGGTGAGGATGAGGATGATGGTGATGCTGAGGATGGTGGTGATGGGGATGGTGGTGATGGTGATCATGGGGGTGCTGGTGAAGATGATGGGGATGGGATGATGGTGGTGATGGGGATGCTGATGAGGATGACAAGGATGGTGGTGATGGTGATGACGGGGATGGTGGTGATGACGGTGCTAATGGTGATGATGGTGATGATAGGGTTGGTGGTAGTGGTGATGGTGGTGATGATGACAGTGGAAGATGGTGATGGTGGCAGTAGTAGTGAGGATGATGATGGTCTGGTCATTGGTGATAGTGGTGGTGGTGCAATGTGGTTATGAAAATGGTGGTGGTGGTAGAACCAGTGTTAATGGCTCTGCTTTACTGTCACCCTCAGTTTGCATTTACCAGAACCGGAAAGAGGTGTCTTGGGACCAGATGACTTGTATGTTGGGTAACAGGCAGTGAGTCTCTTTGGTGTCAGTGCTGCAGGACATGCATCTTGCACTCTATGGCCTAGAAGCAGTCAAGTATTTAAAAATAGAGTTTTATGAGCTATCAAGGCCTTTCCAGAAACAAATCTATGTGGATGGGGGCCCAGATAAAGTCTTGCTCTGGCCCCACAGCGGCACCCAGCTGGAGAGGGAGGGCCTAGCAGAGCAGGTGGGCAGCCAGCCACCCTGCCCCAGGAGATAATCCCATCTCCCTGGCCCTTTGCTAAAGGCTAAAGCTCTGACTCATTTTTCCTGATAAGGGATCAGCCACTGCAGTGGCCTCAGTCAACCAGCACTCTCTTCCCAAACCATGATTCCATGTTGGCCTGACCAGGGCACCCCAGAAACTAAGGACCCACATTTCATTCTAACCTGGCTGAGTGACCCACAGACAGCACCTTTGTCTCACTGAGTCTCAGCTTCTCAAGCTCTAAAATGGGCAAAATCACCCCTTCCTTCAGCCATGTATCCAGAATTGGTTGCACTACCATCTGGAGGGCACACCCCATGCCTGACCCATGCCCAAGGTCCTGGTGACTGCTAGCATTTTCTTACTGAGGCGTAAAAGACCTTGAGTCTCATGCAGGACTATTCAGCAGAAACAGAATCCATGCTACAAGTATAATTTTAATTTTCCTGATAGTCACATTTTAAAGAAGTAAACCAGCAGGTTTACCTCTGGGCATGCTGGTGCCTGCCTGTAAGCGGCAGCCTAGGAAGCCGCGACGGGGACGAGGGATCACTGTTTGAGTCCCGCTCAGGGCAACATAGCGAGACCTAGTTCCAAAAAACTAGCTGGGCATAGTGGCATGTGCCTGTAATCCCAGCTACTGGAAACTGAGGCTGGGGATTGCTTGAGTCCATGGTACCGGGCCCGGACAACGTGAGCCTGCAATTCCACCGGCAAAAATAGTGAGACCTAGTCTCAAAAAAAAAGAATAGTATATTTTCACTTAGGCCAGTATATCCAAAGTACTAACATTTCAGCCCATAATCAATATAAAAATCCTTAAGCCATATTGCATTTTTTGGATTCTCTTTGAAATGATGTATGTAAGATCATATCATTATCCAGATATCCAGAGCATATCAATGCACAGGCTAAATACTTGCTCTGAACTAAGAGTTCAGAAACGTACAGTTGAAACTGTAGCTTCACATCCTCAGGTGGTTCCAGACATTTGAAAGTTTAACAGTGACGGAATGATCAACACTTTAATTTTGCTTTTAAGTTAATTCAAGTTAAATGGAATTAGAAATTCAGTTCAGTCTCAATCACAGTAGCCATCTGTCAAGTGCTTCTGACCCCCTGGGTGAGGGGCTGCCTTAGGAGACAGAGCAAGACTAGTCCAAGACCTTCATGTCACAGGTGGGGAAACTGAGGCACAGATAAGGAGCCTCATGAAACTCACGCACAAGAATGTAGGGCAGTCTAGAGTCCAACCAAGTCTGACTCCTTCCTTCCTGGGGGCCCCACAGCAGTCCGACTAGGGTTAGTCTTTCAGACACTGTCATCTTCTCCCACCACTATGGCCCTGTCATGTTCTTTAAGCAGATACTTCTCCCTTGTGCTCAATCAGAAGTGATTTCTGTCCACTGACCACCCCAGAGAACATGGCTGCTCCTCCCCCAGACCATCTGCAGACAGCAGTGACGTCCCTTCGATCTTCCCAAGGGTCTCCTGTTCCTCTGGGATCCCCTCTTCTTTCCGCTTCTCCATGACAATTCATGCCTCTTCTTAAATTGCATTGTCTGTTCCAAAGCAGGGCCATCACCTCCTTCGTCCTACAGTATATGCCTCTGTTAATGAGCCCCAGGGATCGAATGAAACCAGTGCTTTAGTTTGCCAAGCACATGCTATTCTTCCCAGCTTCCTTTGAGATTTAGGCCTTGAAGAGACTGTCCTCTAGGGGCAGTTGGGAAACACTGCCCACCCTAACCCAGAGATGCCCAGGATGGGGACGCTGGTATTTCTCTCCTCCCTCTCCCTGTTTCTCCTCTTATACTCATGTGTACATACTTATGCACATGCCTTCACCCCTACATAGCTGAGTTTCCCAGACAACTGTGGAGACAAACCAGATGGCCTATCCCCCCCTACCCACCCCCATGCCTGTAGGGCAGGGCCCAGCAGGGCAGCATTTGGAAATGTCCTGTGAGGAACAAGGCAGGACTGTTGAGAGAACAGACTGGACACCCCAGCAGGGCATTACTCCATAATCTCTGCTTGAGGAGCACCTCGAGCTGCAGACCCTGGGAAGAGGGCCTGGGGATATCAGCCTCAGGATATCAGCATGTCAGGCATGAGGGGGACCTAGGACCTCTCTTGCCTGCCTTGTGCCATCACTGGGCAGTCTAGGTCTTGGGTATGAACCCAGAGAGACCCACAAGTGAAGCAAGGTCCTTTGGGGTCCAGCAGGTGGCTGCACCTTTGGGAAACTCAGCTGTCTGAATCCTCAAGGGACCCTCAGGGGGTCTGTATAGGGCTTCAGGGCTCAGGCCCCAGGTGGCGAAGAGGGTAGCGCAGCAGGTGGAGCTCAGAGAGCTCAGAGCTGCTCCCAGGGGCCCAAGCAGCTTGTGCATCACTGACTGTGGGCTCGTCATTGCAGCCCCAGCTCTGGGAGCAGATGGGCTCACGGGGAAGAGACTGGCACAGGGACCAAGGTCACATGCAAGGTCACACAGGCATTGCATGTAGAAATGGGCTGCTACCCCGAGCTAGCCCTCCAAGGCTCTGCCACCTGTCTCCGTTTTCTCTCCTCATCTTTCTCTTTCCCTCCTCCCTTCAGGGTCCTGAAGGAAAACCAGGGAAGCAAGGCGAGAAGGGCCGGATTGGCGCCAAGGTGGATTCCCTCCCACTCTCCCCCACCCCCTTTCCCCTCTTCCCTCCTCTGCACCCCTTGTCCCCCTGCCCTGGGACTGGTGACAGCCTGTCTCTCCACTGCAGGGTGCCAAGGGCTACCAAGGACAGCTGGGTGAGATGGGCACCCCCGGAGACCCTGGACCCCCTGGCACCCCAGGTCCTAAAGGGTCACGGGGCAGCCTGGGACCAACGGTGAGAACTCCTTGGGCAGGGTGGGGTGGGATGAGGCACAGAAAAGATGGAGCCAAAGGGGAGACACTTCAGTGCTGGTGCACCCCAGCCATGGCTGAACACTTGGGTATCTATTTCCCAGCCCCTTTTGAATCCTGGAGCCCTTTGGGGAACTGCAGAAGCTATGGCCTCCTCCCTGGGAAAGCCCATACTGTTTCTTACCATCTGAAAGGGTCTGTGGGTCTTTGACACTCTCTCTAGACCCAGATCAACAAGCCCTGCCCTGAGGGAGGGTAAGGGGCGTGTCTACTGAATACTGAAGGAGGAGTCTTCCCATTCGTTGGATCAGCATAAATCTCCTGGGAATCCTGGGTGACCCAGGATGTCCCCGCCATGGCTGACCTGTCAGGGAGGAAAGGCCCCAAGGACAGACCCAGAGAGGAGGCAAGGGATGGGGCAGATGAGGGGGTGCAGCAGCTCTGAGCTGCCAGTGTAGGCTCATCAACAGCCATGCAGCTCACAGTGCTGGTCATGATGTAAGTGCTCCCACAGCTGACGCCCAGCACCCCACATGCCCACTCCAGGCCCAGTGCAGACTAGATCGGAGGTGACAGGTAGGCATGCTCAATTATCTAGTATTCCCACCCACAGACCTAGTACGGGGCGATAACCATGTATTGGTAATAGCAAAGTATCGCAGAGTAATTAGGGTGAGGTCAGTTTTGAGTATCACATTTATGATGTAATTAATTTGACTGTAAATGCATACAATTTGATTTTTAGTAATGCTTCCATTTAACAGCTGGCTCCAAAATTAGGCATGGGCTCTCACGGAACACTGGAGCTGGGGGCAAGAAAGGCTGCAGGGAAGGGGTCAGATACCTCTTGCTCACCCCCTCCCTCTCCAGCCCTCACTCTGAGCAGAATGGATGTTCAGGCTGCTGGGCTGGAGTTGGGGATACTGAGCCTGAGTCCCTGCTGGGAGAGCCACACTCCATGCCAACACGGGTCTCCTCCTCTCACAGGGTGCTCCAGGACGGATGGGGCCCCAAGGAGAACCCGGACTGGCAGGCTACGATGTAAGGACACCTCACTTTCTTTCTGGATCTCTGTCCTGTGTGTGTGAACCCATGCGTGCTTTGTCCCTGCCCCAGCCACCTCCCCTGCACCTGCCCCCAGGCTGCTACAGACTCGTGGTCTCCGGACCCTACACCAGGATGGAGATCAAGACCCACTAGTGGGTCAGGCAGGGGTAGGGCAGGCAGAGAGATCCCCTACCACCACCACCCATCACTGAACCCCTCCTCTGACAGCACGTGCCCCCACACCTCATCCAGGCTGCCCAGCCACTCTCTGTGAATGACATGAACCTTACCTCATTTTCTTTGTCCAAATTGGCACCTCCTTTTGGAGGTGGGTGAGCCAAGTCCTTGTGATACCTCTGAAGCCTCGAGAAACAGGGGATGGGTCTATTCAGAAAGGGAAACTGAGGCCAGGGGAGATAACAGAGTGTGTGTACAAGCCTGGTAGTATGTTACAGCTAGATGTTGGGTGTAGCAGTGGGGAGGGGTGGAGAGGAGACTTTCTAAGAGGGGAGAAGGCCAAGGAACTGAGAGGCTGGAGACTAGGGGAATAGGAAGAGGGGTGCTGGAGCCTTGGTGTGCAGTTCTGCCCACCACCTGGGGGAGTCAGCTGAGGCCAGCACCTTGCCCCGCCCTGGAGGATACAGCTGGCTTTCCCAGGATCGGTCCTATATCAGGTGGACAGAGATCAGGACCAGTGCAGCCGGTTCCCCTAGAAGATACCCCCAGAGGGTATTTGGGACCCAGGCGGTATATCCAGGAGGCCAGGCCAGAGAGGCATGGGACCTGCTGGGAGTCACACAGCAAGTTGGGACAGAGTCCAGTGTCTCCCTGTGAGAGCCTGTCTTGTCACCCGCCCCTCCTGCGTCCTCTTCCCTCCATTCCCCAGCTGTGTTGTTTCTTGCAGGGACACAAAGGCATTGTAGGACCCCTTGGACCTCCTGGACCAAAGGGAGAAAAGGTGGGTACTTGTTCCTGGGAAGCAGCTTCTCCCTATGTGGGGTCCCTGGGCCACTGTGACTGGAGTGGCACCAGAAGCTCATGGCAGGCTCACCCGTCATACATGGTCAGCCGGGAGGTGGCCTCTGCCCTCCTAGCAGGTAGCTCTGAGGCCAGCACTCAACATGGATGTTTTGAGAGTTGTCTCTGCAACAGGCGTGCAGTTCTTGCCCTCCTGGCGTTTCCAGCACAAAGGAGCTCGGTCACATGATGACTAGCACCATGTATCTCCACATCTCCCTCATCTCCACAGCGTGGGGGCGGAAGCCTTGCTTGTGAATGATATCACTCAAGAGTGTCGGGAGAGAGCTGTGGAGGCAGAGCGCAGGATAGCAGCGTCTCATGGCCAGGGGGGACCACCGAGGCAGAGGGAGGGCGTGTCCCCACCCCACCCCTTGGTTCCTGGAAGAAAGGAACTGCTGGAAGAAACATGTGGATCCGAGCACCCTGCCCCACACGGCAGGTGGCATGGGGGCCAGAGGCCAGAAAGCACCTTCCAGGCCTCCTCCCAAGGCAGGGGTGATGGAACCCAGGACCCAAGTCTCTGAGTATCCACTTCCCTCCCTCCCTCCCCAGCCGTGGCTCAGTTGGGGACTCCTCAGAGGCTGTAGCTGTCTTCTTGCCATGCTGCTTCCTGAACCTCCTTGCTTTTGCCGAGTCAGCGCCCCTGTAACTCAGTCCCGCTGTCTGAGTCACGCTGGCCTGGCTCCTGTCCAGCTGGCCCCTTCCTCCCATTTGGAGAGAAACATTGAAATCAAAGCAGCCGCAGGCCTCGCTACAACCCCTAGGAGGTTGTAAAAAATGCCACTCAGCACCCGACTCCCTCTCAGGTCTTCCCAGACTGCCAGGTTGGCCAGAAGGGGCTAACATGGACCCTGACGGGGGGAAGGGGGGAGTGGGGGTGTGGCCCAAGGCTCTGCTCTGGTTCTGCAGCCTTAGAAGCAGGCCCTGTGGCCACTGAGAATGCAACACTGACCACAAATCAGTCCGAAATCTGCTGGGGGCTTAGGAGGACTCTGTGCAGGGTGGGTACCTTGGGGGTATGAAGCATAGTGAAACCTCAGACACACACACACATACACATCTATATCACTGGATGCATTTTCTGGCTTAGGAATTACTAAATTCCGTCGTCCTTGTGGCTGGCTGAGAGGTCTGCATGCACTTAGCATTTATTTAGTATGTTTCTGTCCCTGAACTCAGGGCTGCAGACAGTACCCCAAAGAGCCCCAAAGGAGACAGCCCTGTGAGCCTGTCATCAACCCTGAGCTAGGGGGACAGGGAGACAGAGCAGGTTCTTCCCAAACCTGAGGTCTTGGTCTCGGAAGCTCAAAGGTCGTTTCCCCAGGATTCTCCATAATCCTCAGCACTTGGTGCCTGGAGGTGTCAGCGTCCCACATTGGGGGGGGGGGGGGGGGGGGGGCTGGGGACTGAGAGTTCACACTGCTTAGGGACTAGCTCAGGACAGCGGGAGCTTGACCCACCAGGATCCCAACCCTGCGGTCAGATGCCACGCCCTGCTTCTCAGCAAGGTGTTACTTCCAGGAGCCCATAGGCTCCTCAGCATGATTCCCCATGGACTCAAGTCTACAAAGGTGGCAGCCAGAGTGTTTGGGAGATGGGGTAAGACTCCAGAAACAGGGAGAGGGAAGGGTGGGGACTCTCAGCTTTCCGGTGCTGAAAATCCATCCCCAAATGGTAGCTGTCCTCAAATGATGTGGGGGGGAGGGAGAGAGCTGAGTATCTGGCTTCTGGCCTAGAGCCCCCCCACCCCACCCCACCCCGATTTCTGAGTGACCTTGGTTCAGACCCTCCCTTCCCTGGGCCTCTACGGGGATCCTCACCTGGACAATAGCCACAGCCACGGGGGGGGGGGGGGGGGGGCATGGCAGCCCTATGAGGATGAGATGGATTTTAGGGGACAATAAATGTAGCCATCCTCATGCAGGGCCTGAGCATAAACACACTGGTCAGCATGGTCCCCTCCACAAGCCCCTTAGGCCAGCTGCCTCCCATCTGGGGACAAGAGCTGTGGAAAGTAGACTGGCAGGAGAGGGGATCCCCATGGCCCATAGGGGCCCCTGCAATCTGCAGTGTCTGCCTACAGGCACCATGGAGGTTCTGGACACAGAAGCCAGTCCCCTAGGCCCCAGCCCCAGTGCCAGGTTCACTTCCCTTTCTCTGACTTCTTCACTCTCTGCTGACAAGGAAGAGGCTCATGGGTACCCAGGCTTCAGTGTTCTGTCCATAGGGGCCCCCAGGGAAGGTGACACTAATTGTCTGAGACTAGAATGTTCTGAGCCCCGCAGTTCAGCCATTTGCTTGGACTCACACTGTCCTGGAGGTTGGCACTTGGCACCGTGTCCTGTGGGCGGGCCAGGGGCCAAAGGCCTGAGCTCCAAACTGCTCCTGCCTGGTCTCCCTGTCTGCATCTGTGCCACAGGTTGTCCCTGCTGTCACTACTATTGATAATACCAGATTCAGGTAGGGACCTGGTCTTGGAACACAGAGCAGTGCTCATTGCCCTGATAGCACTGGGTACCCCCAAAGTGGAGCTGTCTGATTGATTGGAAGACCATGGTAGTCACCCCCACTTTACATAGAACCAGCTGCTCAGCCCTTCAGCAGGTCTCTTCCTGTTTCAGAGGTTTTCCTCATTTGAAGGACAAGGTGAAATGGGGTGCCCTTTCCTCCCTGCACTCATTTTCCCCAACGGTGACCCTGAGGAGGTGGGACTTCATCTCTGAAGAGGGTCCCTTTGGCCTCAGAGTGAGGTGTCTAGAAGCACCAAGTCACCAGGAGGAGAGAGAGCTTGGTCCTAAAGCTGGCTGTTCCCTGTCCACAGGGGGAGCAGGGTGAGGATGGCCAGGCCGAAGGGCCCCCTGGACCCCCTGGAGATCGGGTAAGGCCCCCTCCATCCCCTGGACTACACTCTGTGGGGATGGGGTGCTGAGCAGTAGTGAGGCCCTCTGCAGAGGCTCTAGCTACTGAATCCCAGACCTAGCCCCCTGCACCAGGTGACCCTTAATCGCTGTTGTCCTTGTCATCAGGGTCCAGTGGGGGATCGAGGAGACCGTGGGGAACCAGGGGACCCAGGATACCCTGTAAGTATCAGGTTCCTACCTGCTGGCAGCATACGAAGTGTTACATGAGAGGGTCAGCCTGGCCCCATCACGTGACCTGGATTCAGCATGACCTAGGCAGGAGATGACCCCTCCTTTGCGCCATCCTGCACAGGCCAAAGCACATTCCTTAACGATAAGAGCTCGGCGCTCAGCTTATACATGAGGGCAAGGGTCTCAGCTCTTTCCTGAGGAGGGAGAGGATGAGGTAGGAAAGAAACCCCCACCTCAGAGCTGCATCCCCCACCCATGTGGGGAACAGTCATCCCAGTTCTAGAACCAGGGCCCCACCAGCCACTTCACCTGCCCTCCTTCATGTCGCTGATAGGTCCATTGTTTTACTCATTTTGCAGATGGGGAAGCTGAGGCCGGGGTGGGAGGGAACAGCACATAGCTGGGAAGAACAGGGCTTCTGGGGCTCTCCAGGTTGGAAGCGGTCCCCCTGGCCCCTCCCAGATGAGCGCCTCAAGCAGTCTCTCCTTGTCTTCCAGGGACAGGAGGGTGTACAAGGCCTCCGTGGAAACCTGGGCCAACAGGGCCGGCCTGTGAGTGCTGTTTCCTGCCCATCTCCCCCTTCCTGCCCAAGGGAGGAGTGTGTGTGGGGGAGGGGAATTAAGCCTTTAAGGCTTATTAAAGGGACCCTCCCTGCAAGAGGGCTAGGGGCAACCCTAGCTTCCTGACCCTGGGGACACCCCCAGAGCCTGCACCCCCAAACCCCTCCCCACCCCTCCCTCTCCAGGCGGAGACTGGCCACCCTCCCCGGGAGAGAATCCTGGGGCTGCCTTGAGTCATCTCACCTTGGTTTGCAGGGGCATCCGGGACCCCGGGGACGGCCGGGACCCAAAGGATCCAAAGGGGACGAGGTAAGAGGGCTAGATGTCCCCAGGGGAGACTGAGGCCCTAGAAGGTACCTGCCTGGCCTGAACACACAGACAGGGGGTGGAACCCTAGGGGCATATTGCTGGCCCTAGGAGGGACACATGTCTATGGTCAACTAGCAGCTGGATCCAGGGCAGTCAAGGCCCAAAGCCAGCCTCTCTTTCCAGAGACGGGATGGGGGGGAGAGGGGAGGGGTGAGTGAAGGGGCCAGGAGGAAGGGAGAGGGACAGCGATGCTCATGAGGAGGAGGGATTTTCTGCTTTGCACGGAGGTCCCCTGCGTCTCCCTCCACTGTTGGAGTTGGGCCAGGCCCCCACCAGGGCCATGTCAGTGTCTGGAGCCACTGTGGCATGGGAGGAGCCAGAGAGGGACAGCAGGACCCAGCAGGCTCAGTGGCAACACTGGCTTCCGAGGCCAGTCCTGCTTGGGGGCTTTAGGTCAGGCTGCTTGGGTCCATTTGCAGATTTCAGATGCTCTGACCCAAGAGGTGCAAGGCAGGGCCTGGCCAGGCAGGGGTCTTGGTCTCTATGTCCTCGTGTAGAGCTCCTGGGCTCCACAGGTCCTCCAGGCAGCCTCCACCATGTGCCCCTTGATTTTGCAGGGACCCAAGGGAAAGCAGGGCAAGGCCGGGGCTCCAGGACGGAGGGGTATCCAGGTGAGTGACCCGTAGTGGCTTCTCCCTGCCAATCTTCCTGTCGTCCCAGAGAGCCCTCAATAGCTTCTTTTGCACCCCCAGGGCCTGCAGGGGCTGCCAGGGCCCCGGGGCGTGGTGGGGAGACAGGGCCCTGAGGGTATTGCTGGACCAGATGGGCTTCCTGGCAGGGATGGCCAAGCAGGACAGCAGGTGAGCAGCACAGATGGTGTCTCCATTTTGAGACAAGGTGTGTGTGGAGGGTGATGGGGGGGGGTGGTGCAGGGTATGGGCTGCCTTAGACCTTGGGTCAGGAGAGCAGGCTTGAGTACTTGGTTGGGATAGAACCAACATATCCAAAAGCTTCCTGTGCTATTTTGGGGTGAACAATTGCCTCATCCCTTGCAAGCTGAGAATCTGGCTCTCCTGACCACTCTTCCTCCACACCAGTACCTGGAAACGGCATCCTCATCCCAGTGGATAGAGTCTCTGGTTTTCAGATGACTCCCCCGCTCCACTCACAAGTCCTTAGCCTTTCTGCACTGGTCCATCCTGCCCATCCCTACACTCCAGGTGACCCCCATCCTAGAACACCCTCCTGTTCCTGGGCCATCTACATCCTGAAACATGGGAGCCCTCCTCTGCCTCTGTCTTTACAGGGGGAGCAGGGAGACGATGGAATCCCTGGCCCCATGGGCCCTGCCGGAAAGAGAGGAAATCCAGGTGTGGCTGGCTTGCCTGGAGCACAGGGGCCCCCAGGATTCAAGGTCAGTTACTCTTAATCTGCTTACCCACCGAGTTATGATGATACTGACTACAGTAGTGACATGTGCAACTAGTCTAGGGTTGTAAATGGAGTCCATATTGCTGCCTTTCTCAGGGGTCCCTAGCTCCAGCCTGGACCAGAAGTAAGGGATAGCTTATCCAAGTAGCTGTAAATACTGCCCGCTACCTGGCCCTTAAAAACCTTCCACTGGTGCGTGAGTTGTCCATGGGTGCCCCCTAGTGGGCCCTTATGCAAAGTTTCCTACCACAGGAACCTCCATCCAAGACATCTTTGAGAAAACTTCCTCCGATGGCTTGCATGGGGGAAGCAGCCTGCGTTAGGCTGAACCTAGGGCTAGACACTCAAATTAAGATTGAGATGAGTGAATGGGGCATGCTCCCTAAACTCCAAGTTTCGGTGGGGAGAGGTTAGCACCTCTGCGAGACCAGCACAGGGGGAAAGGTTGCCTTGGTCAAGGAGGATTTAATTGAGAGGAGAAAGGACGGGCAGTCCAGGGGAGGAATAGACTGACCAGAGCTGTGGAGGTGGGGGCTGCAGGGTCCCAGAGGAGAGGGTGTGGGGGAGAGTGCAGGGCAGGGGAGCCTTCGATAGTAGATTAAAGGAAGAATCTTCCTTTTCAGGAGCCTGAAGTTTTGCCATCCCCCCTTCCCAGTCCTGCATTTGTTACAGCTGTACCCCGTTATCTCAGTTGACCTGCCAAATCGCTGTTTTGCCTCTTCTCACTCTCTACACCATACACCCTCTGCTGCACCCTCAGACATGTCCTCCTTTGATTGATCATGTTGGTGTTTTTCTTTAAGGGTGAAAGTGGGTTAACCGGACAGGTGGGTCCCCCTGGCAAGCGAGGGACAGAAGGTGGAATGGGGCTTCCTGGAAATCAGGGGGAGCCCGGATCCAAGGGTCAGCCGGTAAGTGAATCCTTGTCTGCTCTTGACTAGGACACCAGATATCCTGAGTGGGTTGAGTGGGAGGAGGCTGAGAAGTGTGATCCAAGTGATCACTTTAGAATGAGGAACGGTGGGTCACAACCAGACTGGAATAAACTGACTCCTGTCCAGGCTAGGAACTGCTTTCATCCTTCCATCTAAGGGACAAAATTCAGCTATGCTTGTCATGAAAAAGAGGGGGAAACAAAGAACATGTGGACATATAGGGGAGGAAGCAAAACCCAATGATAGTCTGCTACAAAAAAGCTCACTTTTAATATAAAAACACAAATAGGGTAATGCTATGCTAATTAATATTCATCCCCCTCAAAAAGAGAAAATGGATTTTTGAGCAAAGGTTATTGGCAGTCATAGAGAAGTTTATTTCATAATATTAAAGAAGCCATTCTATGGAGATAGCATAGAAATCCTATGTTTAGGCGCATAGTGCTAGATCTTCAAAATTCATTAAGCAAAAGCTGATAGAAATATAAGCAGGCCGGGCACGGTGGCTCGTGCTTGTAAGCTTCAGCCTATGAAGTGGCCGGGGCTAGGGATCGCAGTTCGAGTCCCGCCTGGGGCCCATAGCGAGACCTAGTTCCAAAAAAAATAGCTGGGCGTGGTGGTATGCGCCTGTAATCCCAGCTACCTAGGAAGCTGAGGCTGGGGATTGCTTGAGTCTGTGGTACCCCGCCCAACGAGAGCCTGCGGTTCCACGGGCAAAAATAGCAAAACCTAGTCTAAAAAAAAAAACAGAAATATAAGCAAAAATAAAAAAGTTCACAATTCCAGTCAGTATATTTCTCTCAACTACATATAACAAGTAGATAGAAAATCAGTAAGGGTAGAGAAGAGTTGAACAATATTACCAACCAACTAGACCTAGTAAGACCCAATTTCCAACAGCAAAAGGCTACAATAGATTCTTTTCAAGTGCTCACAGAACATTTTCTAAGACAATCATATTTTGAGCCTTAATACCAGTCTTAATAAATTTTAAAGGGTTCAATCAGTATCTTGCAAAATAACAGTTTTACCAAGTGATGAAGACAAGGGACAAATGGGGATGGTTATTTTATTCTCCTCTTACTATACAAGTTCTCTAAAATGTCATTGTTTTGGTGTCATAAACTATTATTTTTTAATTTAAAAAAAATAAATAAAATTTAAAGGGTTCAAATCGTACACAGAATGGTACTTGACCACAGTGAAATTAAATTAGGTCAATAGTAGAAAACTATCTGAAAAATGCCCATATTATGAAACTAAGTAGCAAATGTCTAAAAAAAATTATGGGCCAAAGAAGAAAGCAAAAGGGAAATAAATATGTTGAACCAAAAGAAAGTAAAAACACCACATATCAAAATTGGCAGGATGCTAATATAGCACTCAGGGGACATTTTAACAATAACTCATAGATTAGAAAGGAAGAAAGAGCCAGAGTCAATGACTTCAGCTTTTATCTTACAAAAATAGGAAAAGAGGAAACAACATAGGCAGTGGAAGGAAAATGGAAGATTATAAATTCAAAAAGACAGCCAGTAATCAAGTTTTTTTTAAGATCAATAAAACTGATAAGCCTCCAGCCAAACTCATCAGGAAAAGAAGAACAGAAAAATTGCTAATATCAAGAGTGAAAAATGTTACTGCAGATTGTACAAGATATTAAGGGGTTAATAAGAGAGTTTTATAAACAACTTTATGTCAATAAATCAAAAAACTTATATGAAATGGACAAATTCCCAAAAAGACAAAGTTTCCAAAGCCCACTCAAGAAGAAATTGGTAACCTAAATAACCCTCTATCTGTTAAAGAAAGTGAGTCTGTAGTTTAAAATTTTCCCATAAAGAAGATTCTAGACACGTGACTTCACTGGTGAATTCTAATAAACATTCATAGACTTCTGCATAAACTCTCTCAGGAAATTAAAGAGGAGAGAATACTTCCTAATGCATTCGGTGGTTTCAAAGCCAAAGATATTCAGGGAAACAACAAACTGATATACCCATAAATACAGACACAAAAACTCTTAAAGACAGTTATCAGATAGTTTCATTTCATTTTTGAAATATAAATAACCAAAGAAAACAAACTAGAAGAACACAAGAATAACTTCTAAAAACAACTTGGACAAAGTAAAGTTGGCTAGGCTGCAGTGTATGCTATTCACTCTCATCTTACCTCCGAAGGGGGGGGTGACTGGTATCTCTGAGACAAGGCAGAGTCAGGAGTCCTGGGTAATTAGTTGGGTACCCCAATCCTGACACCAGTCACCCCAACTTATCCTATTCTCCCCTCAGGGTGATTCTGGGCAGATGGGCTTCCCAGGAATAGCTGGCCTCTTTGGACCCAAGGTATGGATTCCCAGAGCACACTACCCACGTTGGTGTCCCATTTACTCACCGACTCGCTCATATAGTCACTCATCAAATTTCTCTTGAGTGCTTGTAACAGGAACTGGAACACAGCACGAACCTCCTCACAGGGCTCACATCACAGAGTGTGAGCCCACCTAAGCCCACCTTCATAATTTACCAGTTCCATGTTTGGTTGTCTCTCCAAGCCTCAGTCTCCTTATCTGTATAATGGGTATAAAAACCTAAAGGATTGTTACAGCAGTTAACAGAGGCAGGCAACCAGCCCACTGACACCTGCTTATAGTTAACAGCACATCTGTTGTTCTTCCCAAGGCTTTTCAAGTCTGTCCCTCTCAACAGAGGGCAAAGGTTGGCCAGATTGTAGGGGTGGTGGAGTTATAGGGGGGGCCTTTACCCAGTGGCCTCTCAGGCATAGTCCTTTCTCTGTCCCCTACAGGGCCCCCCTGGGGACCTCGGCTTCAAAGGCATCCAGGGCCCTCGGGGGCCTCCGGGCTTGACGGTGAGTTCCTCCCCACTGTTCTGATGAGTCTGCACTCCTACCAGCTGGGCCACCATCAAGAAGGATGCCTGGCTTCCTCCTGCTCCTGCTCCTCCCTCAAGCTGCCCTCTGTCCCGGTCCTCCCCCCCCCATCTCCATCTCTACACTCTTGCTTATGCTGTTCCTGCCAGGGGGGCTGCCACCCCACATGTGCAGTGGCTCCTGTTGCCCAGCAAGGGTTCAGGTGATGCCTGGCTGGCCTCTGCTTGAGGAGGTCTCCGCCCTGTTCCCCTGGGACGCTCGGGCTGCCCTCTGTGCCCGTGCTCCTTCTCCAGGCCCTGTGATGAAGACACATAAGCCTTTCTCTCTCCTTTAGGGAAAGGAAGGCATCAAAGGGCCACTTGGAATCCTGGGACCTTCGGGACGCCCGGTACGTGTGGATGGTTGACCAGGATGACCTTGCCTTCTGGCTCCAGAATGTCTCTGTGACCTGGAGCTAGTCTGAGCCTCAGTTTCCCCACCTGGGAAAGAGCCTCCCCTCTGAGCCTTCACTCACTGTCCCTGGTTTATTGCAGGGTCCAAAGGGTGGCAAAGGCAGCCGTGGGGACTTGGTGAGTTGTGGGGTGCGGGCAGCACTGTGGGGGTGAGGTGCAGTGGGGCCCTGGCTCAGCTCAGGTCTCCTAACTCTTTCTCTCTGCTTTGTCTCCTTCCAGGGATTGCAAGGTCCGAGGGTGAGTGGGCTGAGGCATAAGGGCTGGTGGGTGGGGTGTGGGACAGGGTCAGGCCTGCTGGCTTGGCCTAATTCCCAGCATCCTCAGCGTTCCATGCCCTCCACCTCATCATCGTCTGTTCTCCTGGCTGTGTCAGGGACTCTGTTGTCCCAAGTCCCGGGCCTGTCCCAGGAGACCTGGGGTGGAGGGAGGTACAAGGCTTTTGACCAAGGCCTCACTGTTCTCTTTTTCCAGGGTCCTCCCGGCCCCAGGGGACGGCCTGGCCCACCGGTAGGTAACTTCGTGCTTGAAGCCACTTGCTCTTGAATGAGGCCCAAGGCTTTGCCCATAGACACTGGTCTTGGCCCTGACCTCACGGAACTCACAAGCTTCTTGGAGCTGGCAGATGTCTGGAGGATGTGGACGAGTCCAGATTGCCCCTCCAGCACCCAACTCCCACCAAAGACTGACCCAGCCTCTTCTTTTGCAGGGTCCCCCGGGGAGCCCTCTCCACTTTGTAAGTTGAACGGTATCTTGTTTATTTGGAATAAGACTGGAAGAGGGACTGGGAGGGGAAGCTGATCTGTCTGGCCATGTGGCTAGAACCCTAAGCTGGGCCCCGAGAGGCCCATGCTCCTCTGTCCCTCTGGGTCCTTGCTTACATGGTCTACAGACCAGACTTGCTGCAGGGCCCTCCGTCTCAGAGTGGGGTACAAAGGGGGCAGATTGCCCCTCCCCAGTTCCTCCCTCAGGGGTAGCCTGACCTCCCAAGCCCTCTAGTCCCTGCTGGTCTTACAGAAGTTAGACTGTCAGAAGCTGGCCCTGACGCACCCAGCCGAGCAGTACCTAGAGCCCAAGCCTTTCCCCTTGCTCACTGCCCTCAGCTCTCAGCTGCTCACTACAGCTCTTCTCCATCACCTACAGAAAAAAAGAAAAGCCCTGACTTCTGGGCCAGGCACAGTGGCGCGTGCTTGTAAGCGACAGCTTATGGAATCATGGTGGGGTCTAGGGATCACAATTTGAGTCCCACCCGGGGCAACACAAGACCTAGTTCCAAAAATTAGGTGGGCGTGGTGGTGCGCGCCTGTAATCCCAGCTACCTGGGAAGCTGAGGCTGGGGTTGCTTGAGTCCATGGTACCACGGGCAAAAATAGTAAGACCTGGTCCCCCCCCCCCCAAAAAAAGCCCTGACTTCTCTCACCACATCTTTCCCTAGTCCTCGTTAATAGAGCCAGTAAAGATATCCAGAATAAAGCCCTTTCCCTCTAAAATAATGACAAATCAAAGGACTTTGTAGTTTTGGAATGATAGATAGCTATTGAGTGCCGGACATCATTAGCTGTGTCTCCCTGTATTAACTCGTTGATCCTTCTATATGTTATTAACATACATGCCCATCTTTCAAGATGAGACAACTGAGGCACAAAGGCTGAGCCACTTGCCCAGATTATAAGCCACTTGCAGTTAGTAAGGAGCAAGATTGGGGTTTGAGCAATACAGCAAGACTGCAGCCATGCTTCTGCAAGCTTGGGGCTTTCAGGGTGGGAGGGTGAGGGGGTGAGAGGGAAAACTGCTTGCCTGACCATCACTGTGAGAGTGAAAGAAGGAACGGGACTGCAGGACACAGAGAGAGAGGCCTCTCCAGCCTGGAGTTTCAGCAGATAGTCCTTTTGCAGCTGACACCGAGAGGATGTGTGTCAGACTGGGTTGCTTTGTGGCAGCTCTGTTAACACTTAGGACCAGATGATGCTTCGCTTTAGTCAACAGTCCTGTGCATCACAGGATGTAAGCAGCATCCTCGGCCTCCTCCCACTTGGGTCAGCCCTACACCTCTTCGATCACAGTCGTCCCAACAGGTCATACCACACTACATGGTGTGTAGGAGGCTATGCCATTTAGGTTTGGGATTGCACTCTTGGATGTTTGCATGACGATGACGTTTAATCATAGCTCTCGCAGATGACAGCCTTGTCATTCAGCAACACACGGTTGTAAATGCCAGGAGCACCCCCTCCTCCAATTGAGATAGCTAAGAATCTCTCCAAATATTGCCATATGATCCCAGAGGTGGGAGTGGGAGCCACACAACCCCTGGTTGAGAACCACTGAGATAGGAGATGGCCAGATGGAGCAATGGAAGGAAGCGTGTTCTTTTTTTTTTTGAGACTAAGTCTCACTATTTTGCCCAAGGACCCAAACGTTGCCTGCGGTACCACAGACTCAAGTGATCCCCAGACTCATCTTCCCAGGTAGCTGGGATTACAGGCACACACCACCACGTCCAGCTATTTTTTGAGACTAGGTCTCACTATGTTGCCCCAGGTGGGTCTTGAACCCGTGGACTTAAGCAATTCCTAGTTTCAGCCACACCCTACAGGCTGTGCATAAAGGCATGCGTCACCACCATGCCCAGCTGGAAGTGTGTTCTATGCAATGAGAGAAGCAAGTTCAAAGGCCCTGTGGCTGCATAAAGTATGGCATTTAGGAATTTAGACGTAGGATAGTGTGTCTGGTGCACAGGGCATATGTGGGAGAGAGAAGGGAGTCAGGGCTAGAGGCCTCAGTACTCAAGTGGCTTCTTCCAGACATTTTGAGGAGTTGGGACATAATCCCAAGGGCTAAGGCAAACTATGGAAGTGTCTGAAGGGAGTAGGAAAGTCAGCTTTGACTGTTTGCAAGGCAAAGAAGGCCAGAGTTCCACAGAGGACATATGACTTGACCACAGTCCTACTGGGGAAGGTGGCAAAGTTTAGACCAGGCGCACCCACTTGGTGCACATGGGGGACCCTGAGAGGGAAGAATGCAGACCTGTGTTTTCCCTGCACAGCAACAAGATGACCTTGGGGCAGCTTTCCAGACGTGGATGGACAGCCATGGAGCACAAAGAGCAGAGGTACCGCGGAAGCCCAGTCCACTCGGGCCTCCCTCCTGGGGGATAGCCACAGCCCATGTGTGGTCAGTGTCATCCACATGCCCCCACCAAGCACTTTGTGGCCCTGGTCTTGATGGCATCTCGCAGCCACAGATGAGGGAGGGGACCTTGTTGAGCCTCGGAGTGGACTGACGAGTCCAAGATCACACAGCCAATGTGAGCAGAGCAGGGACTTGAAGTAGGCCCTGAGCCCTTTTGCTTTTCCCCAAAGGCCTCTTGAGGTCTCCACATTCTTGGAGGCCTGAGTCAGCCAGAGGCTTTCCTGGGCCCAGAGACCACAGCATCTTCCTGTGGTTCAGTCCCACATCTTCCAGGAGCAGCCACTCATCGTCAGCTCCAGGGCACTGCTGAGACTCTGCTCTCTGCAGTCCTGCCTTTCCACGGTGAAGCCTGCTCCTTCTTCAGCCGAAATCCCTGGAACTTGCCCCGCTGGTGCCAGTTCTATGTTATTACTTCTTATAGAACACCTGAGGGGAACAGGGCAGGCACAAGTGTCCCACCTGTGCCCCTCTCTGCACCCCTACCCCCAACCCCAACCTTTCCTGGAGTCATTTGGGGACACCCCTCATGTGTCTGGCCCTGTCCGACATGTTCCAGGGACTGACCCTCCTCTCAGCCTCTAGGCCACTGTGGCAGCCCCCCCCCTTGTCCATGACCCCAGTTTCCGCATCTGTTAAGCAGAGGGGAACCCAATTCCTTCCCCAGGCATGACCCTGAGTGGAAACCTGAAAACGTCTTCCAAGTCAGAAGAGTTCAGTATTGTGGAGGCTTAGGCCTAAGGCCAGGGCCTTGGGGACAGCCACCCGCTCTCGTCTCCACAGGGTTACAGCCATCCGGACCGGCTGGTGCTGGACCAGGGAGGGGAGATCTTTAAAACCTTACACTACCTCAGCAACCTCATCCAGAGCATTAAGACGCCCCTGGGCACCAAAGAGAATCCCGCCCGGGTCTGCCGGGACCTCATGGAGTGTGAGCAGAAGATGGTGGATGGTAGGATGGCCAGAGGGGTCTGAAGAGGGGGCTTCCCACCCCAAGGGTGGGACAGGGTGGGAACTGAGAAGTTGGGGGGGGGGTGGAGCATTTGGATCTTTATTCATCTGGGCCGAGGAATTTCTGTCCTCAGGGAGACAGGCAGCTGGGTGGTCATTTAATCATTCAATAGTCACTGGGTCCTATGGTCTGACTCAGCTTGTGCTTTCTGGGGTGTGGAAACAGAGCAAGAAACAGGTGTGGTCACACCTTTCCAGAACCCACGAATGCACAACTGGGAACTTGTCAGTGCAACAAAACAAGAACTTCGGCTGAAAAAGTCTCTGAAGACCAGGGATGTCCCAGCCCTGAGGGTCCAGTCACAGCTTCCCTGGAGACTAGGACTTTCCCCTCTGCACCGCTCCTCTCTCTGAGCTGCTCTGGTGCCAGGGAAGGACCATGTGCTTTGGAGGCAGACAGATCTGAGCTTGACAACCCCTGGGAGCTGGGAGCACACAGACACCACCACAAACCCCTCTTCCTCTACTATACAAGAAGGTGGACACAAGGCTTCTCACAAAGTCTCCTGACTGCAGGGTCTTTGGCTTCTTGGAAGGCCAGTGGGCAAGCCAGAGGTACCTGGCTGATGGGGTGGCAACCCTGCCCCTGTCCCTCCCAGCAGCCCTTGTGAGACCCTAGTCTTGCTGGAGAAAATGTTCCATCTGATGACCCCTAAGTCATTCATTCAGGCAAGTGACTCAGTCTCAGCCTCAGTTGTCCCCTCTGTAAAATGGACACTTCCGTGGTGACACAGGCAGGTCCTGGGGGGAGGCTCTACCTGATGTCACATCCAACTGGGCTGCCAAGGTCACAAGAATCTCCCTGCAGAACCGAGCCCTGGGCCCCTTCCCACATACATACACCGCCCCTCCGTCCCATGCTGCCTGCAGGTACCTACTGGGTGGATCCCAACCTCGGTTGCTCGTCCGACACCATCGAAGTCTCCTGCAAATTCACACATGGTGGACAGACGTGTCTCAAGCCCATCACGTCCTCAAAGGTGCCCTTCTGCTTCCCTGCCAACCGCCCAGCCTGGCCCTCTGACCCCACGCTGCCCTGGAACACAGCCCACCTAGGTTTGGGCCTGGGCCTTGGGAAAGCCATCCTCTCTTTCGGGACCTATATTTCCTCATCTGTAAATTGGGGATGAAGTGTTCAAAAGCCACAGCTTTCCAATTGCATGACTTGTCTAATGCTGCTGGTTCTTTCAAGAGAACTTTCTGCCTATGACCAAAAGCCACGAGTCGGCCAAGCTGGTCTGGCTTGGAGAACCGCAAGAAGTGACAGTGAGATGCTCACTTAGGCATGCGCCAGAGTTATGGGTGCAGACACTTAACTCGCGCTCCCCATGTGCCTTGCTCTGGGCTCAGAACAACTCAACAACAATGTGAAGCAGGCAGCCGCACTAGGGCCCAATCTCCCCCCCCCCCCGCCCCTCACCAGGGTGCCCTCCACATGGATGATCAAGGCTCTCTAGTTAGAGTGAGTCACCCACATGTGGGGACAATTTATGCTGCAATGAGAAGAGCCACTCTGGCAACAGCGGAAGTGGAAGTGCAGCACTCCCTTGCACCCCAGTCCATTGGTCCCCATGGGGAGGCTCCAGGAGGGGCTTGATGCTCACAACAAAGTTTGACCATCCCCAGGCAAGCCAGCCAATCAGGCACTCCTCGTGGGGTCTCATAGAATGGAGGCTGAGCCAGGGGCTGAGGGTTGACAGCCACTAAAATGCCACTGAATTTAGAAAGAATGGAGACCAAGGCCCTTCTCTTTTCCCCTGCACTCCGAGAGTCTCTAAAACTTGGGCAAGATCCTCTTCCTTGCTAGACCTCTGGACCCAGCTCAGGGGCAAAGATTTCCCCATACTCAGTGGGGTGGGCAGTAGATCGGATTCCCTTAGGACCCTCCCAGCTGACCTACAGGCAGGCAGCCTCCTGCTCCTGTCTCCTCATTCCTTGGCGGGGGGACCAATGCCACAAAGACACTGCCTGTTCTTTACGAGTGCCTATGACTAAGACCACGCGAGGCCTACACCTTATGCCCCAGGAGGAAGAGGGGCACTCTGAGAGCTGCGGGCAGCCACGTTTCACTGCTGTGTCTCTCCTGCAGGTCGAGTTTGCTGTCAGCCGGGTCCAGATGAATTTTCTGCACCTGCTAAGTTCCGAGGTGACTCAGCACATCACCATCCACTGCCTTAACATGACCGTGTGGCAGGAGGGCACTGGGCAGACCCCAGCCAGGCAGGCTGTGCGCTTCCGGGCCTGGAACGGACAGATCTTTGAAGCTGGGGGTCAGTTCCGGCCCGAGGTACCTGTGGATGGCTGCAAGGTATCGCTCACAGCCCCTGATGCGGGGGCAAGTGGGAAAGCTTGTTTGTACGATGAAATGGCATGTGATCGTTTGATACTGTATTAGTAGTATATATTATATTATACACGTATTGAATATAACATACATCCTACACATTTTATACTGTATTAGAATCATTTTTACTGTACTAGTAGGATATACTAGTAGGATATACTGTAGGATATACTAGTAGGATATCCTACTAGTACAGTACAGTACAGTAAAAATGATTCTAATACAGTATGCATATTATATTTAATATATATCTTGCTACATTTTATACAGTATAATACTTTATACTGTATAATAATACACATATATTTTAATACACATATTTAATATATATCCTACTACATTTTATACTGTACTCATAGGATTATTTTATACTTTGTTAGTAGGATATGCTAGCATAGTACACATATTTAATGTCTATATCCTACTGTATTTTATACTGTACCAGTAGGATATAATAGTATAATGCACATTATATAATATATATCTGTCTACATTTTATGCTGTATAGTACTACGCATATTATATTTGATATATAAATCCTACTACATTTTATACTGTACTCATAGGATCATTTTATACTGTATTAGGATATACTAGCATAGTACACATATTATATTTAATGTCTATATCCTACTACATTTTATAATGTACTAGTAGGAGACATATATAGTATAAGACATATATAGATCATACATTTTATATGTATATATAATCTTTACTTTTGTGTAAAATTCTGTCATAAAAGCACTCTTATTAATCTTCTTCCTGGGGCCCTCCTCAGGGGTACTGTGGGCTGGTAGCTGTTCTGCAGGCAGGTAGATGCTGTAGTTATCTGGCAAGACCAGTTACAGGCGGACTGGATTTCCACCCTTCTGTCTGCCCCGACCCTGGCCAGCTGCTAGTTCCTTCTCTTGGCATGATTGGTTATTTTCAGACAGCCAAAGCAAGGATGGGTCACCTGGGGGGGAGGAGGAAACAAAATTTTTGTCAAAAGGTAGAAAACAATTTCATAAGATTTACCAAAACTGATGTTGTTAATAGGGATGTGGAGAAACCCATGTTCTCACATAAAACTATGTGGACAAAATTAATTGGTAGAAAAATTTCTTCGGTAGAAAACCTCTATGAAAGAGGTTTTCTGAATACCAGCTGTATTGATAGACAATGTGTTTGTCATGTACCTTCTGAGTCAGTAATTCTACAGCTAGAATTTGTTCTAGGGAAATAAGAACATGCGCAGGGTTAGTGACAGCCATGTCTGTTAGGAGTTGCGTTGTGGGGTGAAGAAGAAACTGAGATGGAAGAATGAGGCTAGCTTACAGAACAGGGATTTTAGGAAGTATGTTTAGGCTTAACTTTAATGAAGTTAATCGGACACTGTGGTGCGTGCCTGTAAGCTTCACCTATGGAGCTGCTGGGGCAACATAGTGAGACCGAGTCCCCCCAAAAAATAGCTGGACATGGTGGCGCATGCCTGTAATCCCAGCTACCTGGGAAGCTGAGGCTGGGGATTGCTTTAGTCTGTGGTACCCTGGGCAACGTGAGCCTGTGGTTCCACGGGCAAAAATGGCGAGACATAGTCTCAGAAAAAACTTTAATGAAGTTGTGAAGCCCTTTATATACCTTTTATATACCCCAGCAAGGAAATGTTACAATGATGTAATGAGGAAGGAGCAAAGCATACATGACATACAGCAGGGAGGATACGGGGATGTGTGATAACAGAAGAATTTACCTGTAGGGGCAACAGTCATTACTAATAGGTCATATGTCTCTTGGGACATTCCAAAGAAGTTAGGAAGCTGGGTTACAGGTGAGAGACATGCTGTTGCCCACCCTCTAGTGTGCCAGAAGGGGCTAGTGTGATAGGAGGTGTTATCTGAAGGAGAGATTGGAGGTGTTATCTTCTCTTATCTGAAGCTCCATCTCTCTACCTGCATCTGAAACAACATTACTAAAAGAGTGAAAAATTGGATGCTGTCTAAGTGGACAAATGGAGGCCTTGGCTACAGTGAAGTACCACTTGGCCATTAAAAAGCGGGAACCCAGTTGATGGGTGCATGCATGTGCACTAGATCCCACAACCAGATGGCAAGGACTGCAAGGGACCCATGTGTGCCCTTTTCTATCTACCCTCAGGTCCACGATGGCCACTGGCATCAGACACTCTTCACCTTCCGGACCCAGGACCCCCAGCAGCTGCCCATTGTCGGTGTGGACAACCTCCCTCCTGCCTCATCAGGAAAGCAGTACCGCCTTGAAGTTGGACCTGCATGCTTCCTCTGACCTCTTCACAGAGGAAGGGAGTGGAGGAGGAGGCACAAGAGGGGACCTAATGGCAGGTGGGCCCTGGGGAGGCCTGGGCAGGCCCCTGCTGTTGTCTGCCTGGTAGAAGTGGCTGGGGGGTGGCAGGGAGAGGGGTGTCCTTGGGAACAACTGATCTGATCCCAGCTCGGCCCCAGAGACCAACCAGAGAGTCAGCTAGAGCAAGCTGGACCTGCAACCCACCTGAGCCCTGCAGCCTATCTCCCAGCTCTGCGCCCACCCCCTTCCTGCCCCAGCTTTCTGCCCAAAGAGCCCCACCTTCAAGCCGGCTGGAGGGAAGGGGGCATCTCGTCCCTGGTCCCTGCCAGGGAGCTTTGATGTGCAATATTAGAGAGGAGACATGAAAAAAAAGAGAAAGGAAAGAAAGAGGGATATATATTTTATTTAAACAAACACAAAGAAGGTGGGTTACTATTTTTTCACCTGGGTAAGAGGTGAGAGGGTGAGAACGAGCAGCCAGGGGGTGGGAAGTATGGATGCCGAGGGGGAACGGCAAGATTCTTGGGGCTGGAGGCCACCACGTTTGCTACCTCCCACTGTGAAATCGCTGGTGCTCGCAATTTTCTCGTAGTGTATGTGATTTTTTTTTTTTTTTAAGGAAAAAAAACACCCTATTTAAGATTCTGAAGGTGCTACCATTTTTGTCAGACTTTGAAGACGCATTTTGATATAGGGGTCTCATCTACACTCTTTTCTCCAAATGACAAAGTTTGGGGGCAATTTTATAATTTTCCTGGCATCTCCCTTGTGCTCGTCAGGTCATCATTAGGAGAAGGTGGGAAGGAAACTGAGGAAAAAGTAAAGCAAAGCAAAAAAAAAAAAAAAAAAAAGGCCTAGCAAAAACGGAAGTAAGCCGGTTACCTTTACCTTAGGGGCTTTGAAACACTTGTCCTCTGGTCTGGTGTGACAAAGGTCTGGGACAAGCCTTGACCTTGAAGAAAACCGAAGACAGCATTGGGTTGGGCTGACCTTGGAGATGGAATCTAAATATGGAACCACCTCTGGAAGCCACACACCAGTAAGACCTGGTCCTTCCCAGATGCAGTTGTCATTCTTTCTTTTTCATTGTTGCTGAAATCTATAAAAAGTCAGCACTCTTAGCTCCAAGTCTAAGTGTCAGCCAAGGAGGAAGAAATCCTAGGGACTCGGAGTTCAGCGTGATTGGGGATATTCAGTGTCATCTGAATTCTACTCTATCAGCGAACCAGTCAGTACCCAGGTTGGATTTTGAGGTTATTTTAACTATGGAATTATTTTTATAGAAGGGGAAATTTTATGTAAAAGTCTATTTGTGTCTTTTTTTCCCCTAAAGTTGTGTCTCTTAGAGAATTGGCTTTGATTTTCATTATTTAATACCTCACTCTAGCTACCCTTCCTCCCTCCCCCCTTCCCTGGACTGCTCCCTACCCTGACTCCCCTGTGCCAGTCCAGTGTTCCATGCCCCCCCCACCAGAAAGTGCATTTCTGTAGCCCCTCTGGCCTCATCTCAGCACTCGGTTTCCCCAGGCCACAGTCTCCACCTGGCCTTCGTCTCGTTCTTAGGTTTCTTGCTGTTCTTGTCCATGTCTCTGTCCACATGTCAGTGTGCTATAACCCCAGTGGGTTCCGTTTCTCCTTTCCCTTACTGGATTTTAAATAAATATTTAAAACTGAGGCAATGGAATGATGCCTCTGTGGCTGTGTGTGCTTCTTCAAAGAACCTGGAGGGATGGCCCCTGGGGGTGGGGGAGCAGGGGGTGTTGGTCTGATTTTCCAGTTGCCATCCTTGCAGGTCATTCCCTTTCTCTTGCTATAATCTGGTGGGTCCTGGAGTTGTGGAACTGGGTCTGTCAGCTGGAGGGGGGAGGGGAGCTGGTCAGTGATGATGCAGTATGAAGGGGGTACAGTGATGTGATGTAAGGAGAGAAGAGTCAGCATCAGAGTCTCCAGCGAGACAGAGCCAGGTGTGTGTGTGTATGTGTCCCAGAAGCTATTGACAGCCTTAAGTCTCTACTACATGTAAAGAATTTTCTATATGATGCAGACTTCTGTAATTATGATGGCTGGATGTTCCAAGACCTGCAGGGTGAGCTGGCTAACTGGAAACCAGGACAACTGACCATGTGGTTCTGGCCGGAAGGCTAGTAGTCTCGAGACAAGAGGAGCTGGTATTTCCGTTCATGTCCAGAGGCAGAAAAACACCAGTGTCCTACCTCAAGCAGATAGGCAGGAGGAGTTCTTGCTTCCCAAGCCTTCGGTTCTGCTCAGGCCTTCAGCAGATTAGGTGAGACCCTCCCACCTGTTTTCCTACTTAATGGATCCAGTCAAATGTTAATCTCATCCTAAAATAGCATCATCTGCTCCAGAACGCTGAACAGAGAGCCCTGGTCACCAGCTGACACAGGAGTTCACAGGTGCAAGTTGAGGCTGAGTGGAAAGGACTAGAGGTTATTTAGGGTGGGGTATGGTCACTGGGGGCAGGGAATAACTCCTACACAGGGAAGGAAGGAAAGGCAGTGCCTATATTTGGGGAACAGTAAGTAGCTGGCAGTGGTGCTGCAGGCTGGAGTGTGGGAAAACCCCAAGTCTTAGGCTGGGGAAAGAACAAATCATAGGTTTGTCTAAAGCAGGGTTTGGAGTGGTGCTGCAATGGGCACTGGGGAAGATTTCTAGGACTTATGGGCTGCATTGGGAGGACAGGAGAGAGGTCTACACCACAGCTGGTGGTGTTCTCAGGCCACGTCAACTTCTGCAGGGGAGGGGGGAGGAGAGGGGATGGTGGTGGCGAGTCAAGGGGCTATAAGGGACTATATTAAAGCTGTGATGCCATGATTTTCCACTGGGTTCCCAGTCCTGGGGAGCCTCTGTGACCTGGTCAGGGAGGCCACGGAAGCCAGAACAGAGTGTTCCCAGCCAGGGTGGGCAGAAGCTCATGGAGAGAGAGGCTGTGCTCCCAGAATGATGTTCCCTATCACCTGTTGCATAACTGAGTGTCAGCAAATAGCCAGCATGAACTTCACTGGCCCCATAACCCCAGAGAAAAGCCCAGGTCAATCTGTTTGCCTTGTCCACACTGCATACAACTCCAGCTATGGATACTTACAGCCCACAGTGACCAGCACCTGGGTGGACTCCAAGCTCAGCTCCTGCCTGAGACAGGGTCTGAGGTGGGTCATTCCCTTTCTCTGGGCCTCAGTTTCCCTCTCTGCAAAATGGGGGTGATAAGGACTCCCCTGCCTACCAACCATGGTGTGATTGTTCAAACATAGTAGTTCAAACTAACCCTAATTAAACTGTAGGGTTAGTTAGACTTTCCTCCATAATCTGTATAACTGACTCTTGGGTGTTGCATCTTCCCCATGATTGTGTGGACCAGTGGGTGTGTGTTTTTGTAAGTGTGTACACCTGGGCCTGAGAGAGAGGAGATAAAGGGGAGCAGAGAGAATGAGAGAGACCAGAGAAAGTGCATGAAGATTCCTGCATTGCCCAAGGTCACAAAACAGGGCTTGAGCAAATCTGCCTTGGCTTTCTTTCCTCAGTAAAGACACAAAACTTCTCATTTGGACCAATGTATTCCCTTGATTGCTAATGAGGAAGATCAGTAATTAGTCACTAGACATAGCTCTATCATCCTGGTGGCAAAGAAACATGCAAAAATGGACTTTTTCAGGAAATGCATCATTGTGAAGTTTTACTGATGACCTAACTTTCACCTGCTATGTGACTTTTCACAACATCACCTCTCCTCATTAGGCCATTAGTTTTCTTATCTGTCTAGTTAGAGAAATACCCTATTTTTTAGAACCTTCCATAGACATACTTGCATTTGGAGGTCCTGAGAAGTGGGTTACAACCTGCAATCACTCAGAAGTTTGTGTCACTCAGGTTTTTCCTTTCCTCCCCTGTACACTGCTGAACTGATAGTGACTGTCATGGTGATAGGTGGATCCTTAGATGCATGCCTGCTTCATATAATAAACTTTTTACAAATGTGAGCTAATTTAGTCCTCATAACAACCCAAGAAAGTAGGTACTATTATTATTCCCATTTTTCTGGTAGGGAAATTTAGTCCTAGAGAGATAAAGCAACTTACCCAAACTCACACAGTTAGCAAGTGATAGGGCCAGGACAATGCTTCCACCACCAGCTTACATCACTGTGATCTGAATAGCCTCTTTGCGGGGAGTATAAAGACACCTTTCCCTCCAGTCAGCTGGAATGCAGTGAGAATGACAGCTTAAGAGGAACTGTGAGGAGCGACCTCCAAGCCAGAGGATGGCGCTCATAGCCACTTTGACACTAGGAAGAGTGGCTATCTAGCCTTCCCCCTCATGTCAACTCTGTGGTGAAGGAGGAAGCTTTTCAAGCTCCACCCCTAAGGAGGCTTTTGGCAATTAAACCACTGAGAATGGAATGGAGAGTGTGAGAGGGACATAGGGGCACCCAGCCCCTGAGTGTCATAAACAGTTGATATATACATAGAAGTGCAAATGTTACTGATAGCTGGGGTAGGACTTTGATTAACATACCTGCTTAACAAAACTTCCTCTCCCCAGGCGTTCTCTTGGCAGGAACTTAAGAAAGAAGGGTATATAAGGGGAGCTGAAACAGAGAGCTGCCATTTTTGATTCAGCCATTTTGGGAGGAAAGATGGAGGCCAAGCCATGAGGGCTGAGGGGCCTGAGACCTGGGGCCATGAGGAGCCTCAGGCTCATGCTTTGGCCTGGCCTGGTGACTCATGGCCGTTAGTAAGCATAAGCTGAGTGTGCCTGCTAAAAGCTAGAGTTGGAGATTTGAACTCCGTGCTAGAGTTTGCCTTGTTTAGGTATTTTTGGAGAGACTGAGTGTTAGGCCTGAGAAGAAAACGAACTTTGCTGGTTCCAGTATTATGGAGTTTCTTTCTACCACCTGGAGGAGGACAAGGAGATGACAGCATGGAGGAGCTGGAGCTCGCCAAAGGAAGATGCCTTCAAGCACGTGTAAGTGAACTCTGAAGGATTGGACAAGTGGTGAGGTTAACAGGACTAAGAGACTGAGGGTTTTGGACAATCTGGGAGAAGGACTTTGGACAATGTTAAGAAAGGTTTTGGATAATGTTGAAGTAATTGGAGTGTTTTGAATATGTTTCTTTTTGTAGTAAATAGGGATTCACTTTGTTTAGTAATAAATTAGTCTGCACTCTAAGAGTCTTGTTTTGGCTTGAAATTAGAGTGAAAAGGCTGGGGATGGTTGAAAGAGGGTAAATTGAGGAAAACTAGCTTAAGGTTTAAAATGCAGCTCTAACTTTTTTCTTTCTGCAGTTGGGCTAGGAGAGCTAAGAGAAGTTGAAATATGAATAAAAAGGAGGCAGTGGAAATGTAAATGTGGTCTGTGAAGGCAGTTACCTGCAGGAGATAAAGAATTTGAGTCTGCCTGGGAGAAGCAGGCAGAGTTGAGTTGAGTTTATGTCAGAAAGCCTCCTTTTCATTACCCGGTTTCAAGAGAAGCTGACAGCTTGTCACTTATGCCTTGGACCTTAGCCTCTGCTCAGTAGATGCAATCTGGAGTCTCACAGTAAGCATCTGGCCACAAAGCCAGCCTATGCATTCTGTACCTGCCTCTATTCCTCCGTTTTTCTTGCTCTCAGGGTAAGTAAATCCTGTTATTGTTGTTTTACACTGTGCCTACTTTTGGGTTATCTCTACAGTTGTAAGCATTCAGATGAGGGGTGAGAACCCACCCACCTGGTCATCCCCTTTCCCCGTTTTGCTCAGTTTCAGAAGGACCACCTTCCTCTCTTAGGAGAAACACTCTATTATCACTGCTAGGAACAGCCTTCATTTCTCTCTGCTTCCAACACTCTGGCCCCCAAAGTGGGCCTTTTCTCCTGCACCAGGCAATTCTTTAACTCCCGGTAACACCTGGTGCCCTGCAATTCAATTCTGCTCTGATAGTAACTGGAGACAGAATCAGATCCCACAAAGGGAAAGCTCAGTCCCACAAGACCATCCCCAGGCTGGACACCAGTCACAAGTCCAGCTTGTCACATGTGCTTCTGACTGACCTGCTATAATTCACAGGTCCCCACGATCTTTTCTTCGGGTTTTATCATTTGTTAGGATAACTCAGAAACTCGGAGTAACATTTTGCTTACTAGGTCAGCAGTTTATTATAAAATAATACAAAGAGTAGAAAGGCATAGGTGTGGTTGATTCAATCCTTGGCTGTTGATGATTGAGTCAACCTCCAGCCCCTCCCGCCATCCCAGAGAACTAGAAGTGAGACTACAAGTTCTGATCCTGTGTTCACAGGGTTGCTTCCCCTGGTATCAGTCCCCAATCTGAGACTGTCCAAAGGACTGACCCTCTTCCCTGGCCAGCAGTCACCTCATTAGTACACCAAAGACACCATATGCTTAGAGATCCCAAGGATTTCGGGAGCTCTGTGCTGGCATCTCTCTTCTCATCATGTCACACTCTGCAGCCTGAGCTTTTGCAGGCTGGGCCAGAGTGAAATGGCTCTGGACAGAAGAAGATGAGCCCTATGGGCCATCTGCCCCAGTCAGGCTGCCCCCAGCACCTCTTATATGAACAAATGGAGACCACAGAACGTTGCTCTGGATACCCAGATGGAAACCCTCAAAAGTACTTAAATAAAATCAAGTTTGAATATTTAAAGTTCTGGGAGTTTAACTGATGAATAATTTTGTTCAAATATTTTATAAACTGAAAACTCTTCCCAGTGTTGGCAGTCAGGCTCCAGTTGCCAACTTGGAGAATCAGTGTATCTGTCTAGCATTTACCTCCCTACACATTTCAGTGGTGTCAATTACTTGACATTGAAAGATGTTTCTCAGCTTCCATGTGTTACTATTGCAGATATTGCCTGTCTCTAAAGTGGGAGAAACTCCCTGACCCTGTGTTGCAAAAAAGTGGACTTTTGGCTTATTAGGAAACCAGAGTTGACATTGCAAGAGTTTGTTGTCTCCACTTGAAGAGAGATGAACTATGAAGTTAATTTGTTTGTCTTTTTCCTTATCTCTGCACCCACTCAAATCCTCCCTGACCTCTTAATCACTACATGTCTCCTGTGTGAATGTGGATCACCCACAGAGCCCCAGGACATTTGGATCAATGGTTTATTGTTCCAAGAATCAAGTGGTGTGAGATATGGTTCTCCAGGGGTCTGAGTAGTGTTGGGGGTGGGGTGGAAAAAGGCATGTTTAAGGCTGTGGGTCACTCAGCCCAGGCCAAGCACCAGCTCCCAAGGGGCAGAGGTGCCTATGGGTTATTGAATAAATTGCATGTGTGTGTGTGTGTGTGTGTGTGTGTGTGTGTGTGTGTGTGTATGTATATGTCTTCTAGCGGAGGGGGCTGGACCCTCTCAAGCTCTGTGCTCTGAGCAGGAGCCCATTTGTCCAGGTAATGGAGACACTGTCCCCACCCTATGCCTCAGGGTGGACATGCTTGGAGCCTTGAATCTGTGCCCATCCCCATCAGGTCACATCTGGACCACTGCAGTGGCTTCAAACTGTCTCGCAAACCCACTCTCGTTTTCTACCCTCTTTCTTCCTGCTGCAGGCAGACAGTTGGAGCAAAATGGAGGAGATGGTTCACTGCCTCCCCTATTTATAAATCTTCCCATGTCATCCAAAACACCCAGAGTTCACAGCAAACTCTTCAGCCTGGACAGATGCCCTGCAGGCTCAAATTCCACCAGCCTCTCCAATGTCAGTCTGGTTGCCCAGTCCCTCTATGTCACCACACACTCCAGCTACACAGACCTCCTGGTCCTTCCTGCTGCACACTCTTGCTGTCTCTTATTTGCAATCTTTCATCTCAAGGACTCTAACCATTCTTTTGTGATTCAGATTGAGCTAGTGCACATTTTAAAATCTAAGCACTCCAAAAATGAAAGTAAAAAAAGAAAAAAAAATTTTTTTGAGACTAGGTCTCACTATTTTTGTCCGTGGAACTGCAGGCTCACATTGCCCAGGGTACCACAGACTCAAGTAATTCCCAGCCTCAGCTTCCCAGGTAGCTGGGATTACAGGCACGCGCCACCACGCCCAGCTATTTTTTGGAATTAGGTCTCGCTATGGGCCCCTGGCAGGACTCTTGATCCCTTGATCCCTGGCCTCAGTTGTGGCTTTGTAGGCTACCACCTACAGGTATGCACCACCATGCCCAGCCAATGAGGAGATTCTTGAACACCTGCAAATTGGTACAACATTAAAAATCATTAGTGTTATTGATTTGTGAAGTTTTGTTTTCTGTTTTGGAAAGATATTTTTAATCAGTTTAATTCAGGTGTAAAATATACATACTTGAAGTTTACATCTCATTTAATCCTCACAAATTCACATACACATATGAACACCATCACAATGAAAATACAGAACCCTATCTATATTCAGAATACTCTCTTTTGCCTTTTGCAGTCAAATCGTCCTCCTTGCCCTGAGCCGCCACTGACATGATTTCTATCATTATAGATTCATTTTGACTATTCCATGTCAATGGAATCACAGTATGCTCTTTGTGGAGGCTTGTTTTGATCAGGAAGTTTTCAAGATGTATTCATGTTGATACCTGTGTTATGATAACTCATTCTTTTTCATTGCTCAGTAATCCATCAAACGAACTAGCAAAATCTGTTTCTCCATTTTCTATTAATGAACATTCAAATGGTTTTTAGGTTTCTGCTATTTTGAGAATGCTAAAGTCTTCTGCAAGGCATATTTTTTTTTCTCTTGAATGGCATGGAATTTTGCCAATTTGGTCATTATAACATGTGACATCAAGTGGGAAATCACAGTATCAAATTCTAGAGACAGCTATAGTTCAATAAAGCTGAAATATTAAAATAAAATGCTGTAAGAAGACAGAAATAGGTTAGAATTGAGAAGGTGTTACACATTCATTAAAACGATAACTGCCAACGAGACTGAACATGAGAAGTTATTAAAAATTATGCAATAAATAATTTGCCCTCCAGACAAGTGGCAAGGGTCTGATAACAAAGATCCACAAAAAACTCCTACAGCTCAACAAAAACAAAGCAAAAAACCCACTCAAAAAATGGGGAGAAGAACTAAAAAGATACTTCACCAAAGAGGAGATACAGATGGCTAATAGGCATATGAAAAAATGCTCCACCTCACTAATAATCAGGGAAATGCAAATTAAAACCACACTGAGATACCATCTTACACCAGTAAGAATGCCCCATATAAATAAAACAGACAACAACAAATGTTGGCGCAGATGTGGGGAAAAAGGAACTCTCTTACACTGCTGGTTGGAGTGCAAACTGGTCCAGCCACTTAGGGAAGACTGTGTGGAGGACCCTCAAACAATTGAAAGTGGACTTACCATTCGACCCAGCAATCCCACTACTAGGAATCTACCCAGAGGACATGAAAACATTAATTCAAAAGGACACCTGTAAGTGCATGTTCATTGCAGCTCTGTTTACAATTGCCAAGATTTGAAAACAAACCAAATGCCCCAAAACAGATGATTGGCTAAAAAAAAAATGTGGTACATATACACGATGGAATACTACACATCAATCAAGGAGGACAAACACATGTCATTCACAGCAACATGGATGGAACTAGAAAGACTCATATTAGCAGAAATAAGTCAAAAAGAAAAAGAGAAATACAGGATGGTCTCACTTATATGATGGATATAGGGAAAAACAAACAAATAAGAAAGAATGAAAAGAACCAATGGGACTAAACAATGGAGTGAGAGAGGAGGAGGGGGAAGAAGGTGGGGGAGGTAAAAAGCACAAAAGATCAGGATGGTTAACAAGTGTTAGTGAAGTGGGAAAGCCCTGGGGTACACAATAATGGAACACAATAATTTATACGTAATATAAATATAGATATACATATATATGCAAATTAAAAAAATGATTTCATTATTCTATGGGACATAGGAAAAATAAACAAAAAACCCCTTGACAATTAAACCGAAATACACATCTCAAGGAGGAGGGGGTGGGATAGGGTGGGAACAGTCAGGGAGGAGGTTGGAGGGGTGAACCCCAGTGATTACAAGAATATAAAATTATATATAAATATATTATATAATAAAAAACACAGAAAAAACCCAAAATTATGCAATAAATAAGACTTTAAAATAGTAAGCATGCTAAGCTTACACTTTCTGAAAGTAGTTATTTGGATGGATAAAGGTTTGACATCAATTCCCCTCCCCCAACTGCGAAGGTGTAGAATGCAAAATCCACAGTATTTCCCGAGTGCCCACATGTGCTGGGCACTGTTCCAGAACTGGGGATACATTGGGAAGACGAGAAGCCAGCTCCCTGCTCCTAGGGCTGGGGTGGAGGCAACACGGAAACAATGCCCTATTTTAGATGGAGGAAGATGTTTCTGCTAAGATGTTTACTGAAAATAGACTGATGAACACTGATGTTCTCTCTGTTTGGACACCTCCCAGCCTGCAGGGCTGGCTGAGACCCCTCTGAACTTTTGCAGTTACGTGGTGGTTCCTGACAGAGTGGAATTAGAATCCAAGTCAGCACTCGTGCTCCAAACTCTCCCCCACCCTGTATCCCACATGGGACCCCCACTAGCCTGGAAACTGAGGCCAATAAGCTTTTGCTCCAATGCTGTTCCTGCTCAGGTGTTGGTGGGGCAGGAATTGGATGGAAACCTGTGGGATTGCCTAGCTCTGGGGTTAAGTCCACATGTTTACTGATAGCCCTCAGTTCGCAGCCTCCATGGCTTTGAAGATTCAGACCTTTGGGCCCCGGTAAACTCCAGGTCAGTGACCCAAATTAGATTGGAACTGGAGGCTGTAGGTGAAGGAGAGAATTTTGTGCAAGATATTTTCCAAACTTCCTGGATCATGTCACAGCCAGGTCACTAGGCCCCGCCCACAGCTCCTTACAAAAGTCACTGCACCCTACAGCCATCAGAGCTGCTCTGCTGAAGGTAGTTCTCATCTCGACATGGCACTGCCCTGGGCCCTCGCAGTCCTGAGCCTCCTTCCTCTGCTGAGCGCTCAGAGCCCAGAATGCGCCAACCGCACAGCAAACTCCATCAGCAATGCCACGCTGGACCTGGTGAGTGCCCAGCCCCTGTTGGTTGTGGTCAATCCCTTCCCACGCATCCTGGGATGAAGTTCTGACAACCAGGTGGGCGTCATTTCATTGCCTCCAAAGTCAGAAGCCCTGTTGCAAGTTCTTAGCTGAACGTAGAGATAAGCACAAAGGGGGCCATCCCGGTGGGGGTACTGGTCTCCGGAGGGGGCTCCTGCCTGTCCACTCCCCACCTGGAATCTTGGTCTCCCTGTTTGCAAAATGGAGGAGGGATCTGCCTGAGACTCACCCCAGGGGACCATCAAGGACTCAGCTCTAACCTGCATCACCACCTGCTTCTCCCCAGTTAACTGGAAAGTGGTACTTTGTCTCCGCGGTCTTCCACCATACTGAACTCAAACGGATGACTGAAAATATACACTCAGGCTTCTTTCACCTCACCATGAACAAGACAGAGGACAAGCTATATGCCAGAGAGTACTACACTATGTAAGAGTCCCACATGTCCCAATTCCAGCTTTCACTCCCAGCTGCTGGGCTTGAGTGGATCTTCCCCTCCTGGTCTTCGCAGCCATGGCAGGGGGAGGGCTGACTCGAGTGGCCACTCTGCTCTTGCCCCTTGAGGTCTGATGAGTGATTGTTCCCTTTCCTTGACCATCTTACTGCTTTCCTTCCCGGCTTTGTCTGGCTCCAGTGGGGACCAGTGTGTTTATAACACTTCCTACACGTTGGTCCATCGGCACAATGGGACCATGTCCAAAGAAGGTAAGGGTCAGGGGAGGATAGGGATGGGCTGGGAAGCTGGGTGGACCTGCACAAGGAGGGTAGATGGGACCAAGGCCCTGATGGTTTTGGCGTAGAGAACATAGGAGAGGCCCCGTGCCTGCACCCAGCACATCACTCGGAACTACAAGCTCTGGACACTTGCATGTGCCAGGTTCTACCGGAAAGGCTTCACAGCAATGGACCCACTTCATTCTCACCAACAGCCCTAAGGGAACATTATTGTGATCCAAGGAGGATGAGGAGAAAGAGGGGTGTCAAGTGGTCTCTGCAGCATCTCACAGGATGCAGTTAGGACGAGGATTCAAACCCAAGGCTGACTCCAGAGCTGCCTCTCTCAACCGCCTCCTCCCCTGAGAGCGAAGCATGGTCACCTGTGGGTTGACCAGGCAGATATCAAACTTGTCCCCATCATCACCAGTGAGAGGGCACCTTGTAGGAGCACGCAAATGCCCCAGAATTCGTTGGACACCCCTGAGCCTCTCGGCTCCTTCCTGGGACCTCGTCCCCCTTGCAGATGGTGAGGGACTCTGACAGCCTGTCTCTAGGAGTCTCCTGTGATCATGGTACCACTCAGCACAGGGCCGGTGGGGCAGCAGGAGCTCAGCCAGATGGCCCTGGCCTTCGCAGATGGGCTCTGTGTGGCTCTGGGTACGACCCAGTGTCCTCACCTGTGACTCGTGAACCACTATGACCCCACCCTGGTCTCACCCAAAGGCTCTCTCCTGCAGAAAATGGCAAAGTACTTTTTGTCCACCTGCTGAACACCAAGACCCCTGGGATCTTCATGTTTTCCTACTTTCCAGAAGATAAGGAGAACATGGGAGTGTCCATCACCGGTAAGTACCCCTCAAGCTCTCTTTCCACCCATGCTTCCCTCAGAACCACTCCCTTCTGTGTTTGGACCCCCAGAATGCCATCCCTCCCTAACCTGTCCCTCAGAGTCCTGGCACCCTCAGCCAGCCCCTTGCTCCTGCCTACAGCTAACACCACCCAGTTGAACGAGGAGCAGAAAAAGGAGTTCCACGAAGTCCTTGAGTGCCTGGGCATGGACAAATCAGAAATCATACACGCTGATGACAAAAAGGTGAGTGCAAGGGGCACTGGGTGTGTGCCCGTCCTGAGGGCGATCCCACAATGGGCAGCCCCAGAGGCCCAGAAAGGAAAAATCATCAGCCAGGATGTCCTGCTCCAAAGCACTTGCCTTGCTGCAGGGACAGCTGAGCCTCCCTGAGGCCCATAGGTTAAATGAGAATCCAAGAGGGAAATGTCAATGGGGAATCAAGGACGCAGGTCAGGTGGGAAATACCAGAGGCTGCCAGGAGGGGGCAGCACAGCCAAGGACTAGCAGTAGGAATTGGGGAAGAAGCAGGCAGGGAATTATCACTGAGCCTGCCTGCCACACCACAGCTTCTCATACTGACACCAAGGGGGTGGACACTGGGGTTTTTCAAACTGCAGCAAGTCCAGGTCTGCCACCCAACTCTTCCTCTGAGTATAAGTCCTATAACGGCCTCCTTAATACATTATTCAAACCTGTGTCAAGTAAAAGTTTTCCTGGTTCTTACCCTATGCAACAATCTCTGAAATCACAGAGATCAACTGGCTGATCAACTGGCTACACTTAGATGAAACACTTTCATGGTTATGGAAATGAAGGCATATTCATCATGTCATCTACTCTGTGGACTAGTGGCAGCATGACCTCCTTGCTCCCAGGAGTCCCTTTAAGGACTGATAAACATAGGCACTGGAGTTGGTCCCCTGGTCTGTAGCCTGTCACTCCACTACTGATTGGGACCTACAATGGCCACATACCTGCCCCACGCCTCAGTTGCTTCATCTGCAAATGGATTTGTGAGGGACTTGGGAGGCAGAGGAAAGTTACTTGTCAGGACACGCCAGCATTCTAAAATGCTTGAGCCCCCATTTTGGAAGTGAATAAGACGAGACTCAGAGAGGGAAAGTGACTTTCCCAAGGTCACACAGCAAGGAAGTGACAGAGTGTGGGCTGCCGCCCTGCATGGGCCAAGCCACAGTTCAGAGCTCAGCCCATTCCTCCGGTCAGCAGATCTCACCCCCCCACAACACCTCCGAACCCATGGTGTTTCTTCCTTGCCCTCTTCCAGGATATGTGTGGGCCTCTGGAGAAGCAGCACGAGGAGGAGAGGAAGAAGGAGCAGGAAGGGGCCAAAGAGAATTCAGCATAGGTTCAGACCCTCAGGTGATTTTGGGATCATTGCCAGTCCCTTGCCCCATCTTTGTACCTCAGTTCTTCCCTCAAATGTATCAATAAAGTGTACATTTGGCATAGAAAGGTGGTCATTTGCTCATTCATTCATTCATGCATTCATTCATTCTTCCCTCTATGATGAAGCTAGCCCTGAGTGGACTTGGGTTGGTCATGGCTTGAGACCATGGGAAGGGTGTCCTTCTCAGTCTGGACCTGCAGGAATTGGAAAGCTCAGTGCCGCAAGACCATCCCCACTCTGGACACCAGTCACAAGTCCAACTTGTCACATGTGCTTTTGACTGACCTGCTATAAATCCCCACGATCTTTTCTTTGTGTTTTATCATTTGTTAGGCCAACACAGAAACTCAGAGTTAGCAGTTTGCTTACTAGGTCAGCAGTTTGTTATAAAATAATACAGGCTAGGAACAGTCAAAGAGAGGAAAGGCACACACGCATGGTTGGTTCAGTAAGACATTAAAATAGTAGTCATGCCAAGGTTACACTTTCTGAAAGTAGTTATTTGGAAGGATAAAGGTTTGACATCAACTCCCCTCCCCCAACTCCCGCAAATAGGCAGTGGAGTTATTCGACAGTGGTTTCTAAGTGCCCACAATGCGCTGGGCACTGTTCAGACAGGATACATTGGGAAGAAGAGAAGCCAGCTCCCTGCTCCTAGGGCTGGGGGTGAAGGCACATGGAGACAATGCCCTATTTTAGTTAAGGAAGATGGTTCCAGTGATGGGTTTACTGGAAATAGACACACAACTGGGAAATTCCTTCTTTTGGGTACCTTCCTGGTTGCAAGGCTGGCCAAGACCCTGCTGAACTTTTGCTGTGCTGTGGTTGTTCTCCAGAGTGGAATTAGAATTTAAATTAGCTCTCATGCTCCAAACTCTGTCCCCCCTCCCCCCCGCCATACCCCACATGGCAACCACATCTTCCTGGAAGCTAAGGTAACTTCAGCTTTGGATTTATGGCTGTTCGTGTTCAGTTGTTGGTGGGGTAGGATTGCAGGATTGCCTAGCGGTCTGGGGGTAAGGCCACATATTTACTGAGAGGTCCATGCTCCCATGGCTTTGAAGAGACAGACCTTTGGCCTTGGTAACACCCCCAGGTCAGGGACCAATTAGACCTGGACTGGAGATTTTAGGTAAAGGAGAGAGTTTTGTGCAAGATGTTTTCCAAACTCTTCCTGGATCATGTCACAGCCAGGTCACTAGGCCCCGCCCTCAGCTCCTTACAAAAGTCACTGCTCCCTGCAGCCGCCAGAGCTGCTCTGCTGAAGGTGGTTCTCATCTCGACATGACGCTGCCCTGGGCCCTCGCACTCCTGAGCCTCCTTCCTCTGCTGAGCGCCCAGAGCCCAGAATGCGCCAACCTCACAGAAAACTCCATCACCAATGCCACGCTGGACCTGGTGAGTGCGGTCAACCCCTATTCATGGGTTCTGAGGTGAAGTTCTGACAACCAAGTGGGCGTCGTTTCATTGCCTCCAAAGTCAGATGCCCCATTGCAAGTTCTGAGCAGGACATAGAGCTGAGCTTAAAGGGGGCCATTCGGGCTGGGGTACTAGTATCCAGAATGGGCTCCTGCCTGTCCACTCCCCACCTGGAACCCTGGTCTCCCTGTGTGCAAAGTGGAGGGGGGACCTGCCTGAGACTCGCTCCATCAAGGACTCAGCTCTAACCTCCTGCTAGAGGACTCACCTCTAACCTCCACCACCTGCTTCTCCCCAGATATCTGGAAAGTGGTTTCATGTCGCCTCGGCCTTCCGCCACCCTGAAATCAAACAGAAGACTAAAGTGCTGCACTCAGCCTTCTTGCACTTTACCCCCAACAACACAGAGAACAGGCTATATGTCCGACAGTACCACACCGTGTAAGAGTCTCCATGCCCCAATTCAGCTTTCATTTCCAGCTGCTTTGCTTGAGTGAATCCTCCCCTCCTGAACTTGGCAGCCATGGCAGGGGGAGGGCTGACTCCAGTGGCCACCGTACTCTTGCCTCTTGAAATCTGATGGGTGATTGTCCCCTTCTCCTTGACGATCTTTCTGATTTCTTTCCCTGCTCTGTCTGGCTCCAGTGAGGACCGGTGTGTTTACCGCGATACCTACACGTTGGTCCATCGGCAGAATGGGACCATGTCCAAAGAAGGTAAGGGTCAGGGGAGGATAGGGATGGGCTGGGAAGCTGGGTGGACCTACACAAGGAGGGCAGCTTGGACCAAGGCCCTGATGGTTTTGGCGTAGAGAACATAGGAGAGGCCCCGTGCCTGCACCCAGCACATTACTCAGAACTACAAGCTCTGGACACTTGCATGTGCCAGGTTCTACCGGAAAGGCTTCACAGCAATGGACCCACTTCATTCTCACCAACAGCCCTAAGGGAACATTATTGCGATCCAAGGAGAATGAGGAGAAAGAGGGGTGTCAAGTGGTCTCCGCAGCATCTCACAGGATGCAGTTAGGACGAGGATTCAAACCCAAGGCTGACTCCAGAGCTGCCTCTCTCAACCGCCTCCTCCCCTGAGAGCGAAGCATGGTCACCTGTGGGTTGACCAGGCAGATATCAAACTTGTCCCCATCATCACCAGTGAGAGGGCACCTTGTAGGAGCACGCAAATGCCCCAGAATTCATTGGACACCCCTGAGCCTCTTGGCTCCTTCCTGGGACCTCGTCCCCCTTGCAGATGGTGAGGGACTCTGACAGCCTGTCTCTAGGAGTCTCCTGTGATCATGGTACAACTCAGCACAGGGCCGGTGGGGCAGCAGGAGCTGAACCAGATGGCCCTGGCCTTCGCAGATGGGCTCTGTGTGGCTCTGGGTACGACCCAGTGTCCTCACCTGTGACTCGTGAATCACTGACTCCACCCCCCATCTCACCCAGAGGCTTTCTCCTGCAGATAATGGCACGATATATTTTGTCCACCTGCTGAACACCAAGACCCCTGGGATCTTCATGTTTTCCTACAGTCCGGACGATAAGGAGAACATGGGAGTGTCCATCATCTGTAAGTACCCTTCAAGCTCCCTTCCCACCCAAGCTTCCCTCAGGACCACTCCCTTCTGGGTTTGGATCCCCAGAACTCCATCCCTCTCTAGCCTGTCCCTCAGAGTCCTGGCACTCTCAGCCAGCCCCTTGCTCCTTCCTATAGCTAACACCACCCAGTTGAATGAGGAGCAGACAAAGGAGTTCCACGAAGTCCTTGAGTGCCTGGGCATGGACAAATCAGAAATCATACACACTGATGAGAAAAAGGTGAGTGCAAGGGGCACTGGGTGTGTGCCCATCCTGAGGGCGATCCCACGATGGGCAGCCCCAGAAGCCCAGAGAGGAAAAGCTATCAGCCAAGACCAAGAAATCCTGCTCCAAAGCACCTGCCTCACTGAAGGGACAATGAGCCTCCCTGAGGTCAGTAGGTTGAATGAGAATCCAAGTTGGAAAGCCAGTGGGGAATCAGGAAGGATGCAGGTCAGATGGGCAATGCCAGAGGCTGCCAGGAGGGGGCAGCACAGCCAAAGATTGGGGTAGGAATTTGGGGAAGGGGCAGATACAATTAACACTGAGTTGGCCTGCCACACCACAGCTTCTCCCACCAAGCGGTTCACTACCAAGCGGTTTCTTGAACTGCAGGAAGTCCAGGTCTGCCACCCCAACTCTTGCTCTGAGAATTAGTCATATAACTGCCTCCTTAATACATTTCACACCTGTGTTAAGCAAGAGATTTCCTTGCTCTTACCCTATGCAATAATCTCTGAAATCACAGCGCTGATCAACTGGCTACACTTAGATCAAACACTTTCATGATTATGGAAATGAAAGCATATTCATCAGATTTCCCCTGAGGTCATCTCTTCTGACCACTGGTGGCAGCATCACCTCCTTGCTCCCAGGAGCCTTTAGAAGGGCTGATGAACACAGGCACTGGAGTTGGTCTCCTGGCCTGCAGCCTGTCACTCCACTACTGATAGGGACCTACAACAGGCCACATGGCTGCCCCAAGCCACAGTTGCAAATCATCTGAAAATGGGAGATTTGTGAGGGTTTCAGGAGGTAGAGGAAAAGTTACGTGCTCAGGACACGTCAGCATTCTAAAATGCTTGGTACCCCCTTTCTGGAAGTGAATAAGCTGAGGCTCAGAGAGGGAAAGTGACTTCCCCAGGGTCACACAGCAAGGAAGTGGCAGAGTGTGGGCTGCCGCCCTGCATGGGCCAAGCCACAGTCCAGAGCTCAGTCCATTCCTCCTGCCAGCAGATCTCATCCTCCAGACCACCTTCCTTCCCCTCTTCTAGGATAAGTGTGGGCCTCTGGAGAAGCAGCACGAGGAGGAGAGGAAGAAGGAGCAGGAAGGGGCCAAAGAGGACTCAGCATAGGTTCAGACTCTGAGGTGATTTGGGGATCATTGCCAGCCCCTTGCCCCATCTTTGTACCTCAGTTCTTCCCTCAGATGTATCAATAAAGTGTACGTTTGGCATAGAAAGTTGGTCATTTGCTCATTTATTCTTCAATTTATGATGAAGCCAGCCCTGAGTGGACTTTGGCTGGTCATGGCTTGAGACCATGGATCAGGCTAGGCTGGAAATGTCTCTGTTCTAATGCCCAGCACCTGGGTGGGGTGGGTGAAAACACCTTTGTTGGCTGTGGGAGCCCAGCTGGAAAAAGTTTCTTCTGTAGTGGGTAAGTCTGGGAAGACTTCCTGGAAGGGGCATCTAAATCAGTCTAAATTAGGCGCCTGATAACACTCGTTCCTGCTATAATCCAGGGACCTGAGATGCTTAGGGAACATCCAGGCAGACATACTAAGCAGATGTTGAGGTGGCTAAGGGTCGCAAGAGCTCATGCATGTACTGTCATTGTGAGGGACCCTAGTGCAGGCCGCACCTTGGCCCTCTGGGGAGGCCAGTTATTGGGGTGGTGGCCTATGGGAGGCTGCTGTGAGTATTCTGATGAGGTGGTGAATGGGCCAGGGTTGGGCACTGGGGAGATCAGGAGGACTTGGGGCCTAGGCCACAGGGACTCTAAGAGGGGTACTTGGTATGTCCACCTGACACTAGGAAGGAGGATAAGACATTTGGGGGTGAGGTTGGCCCCAAGAAACCTGATGATGTCTTGCAAATGTGTTTGGCGAACCTGAGATGAGCTGTATCTGAGGCAGGACCTCAGAGAGATATAAAGAGGGTGAGCACCTGAAGCCAGGCAAAAGGCAAGGAAGCAGGTCTATTGGGAGCTGACCTGGACCGCCCCAGGGGACCTATGTGATACATCACCCATGCGGTGGAAACACCCATGGGTGACAGTGTCCATGGGCGTAGCTCTCAGTCCCCACAGAAGGGGTGTTTCTGAAAACTAACTTTCATAAAGGATAAAGCCCTCAGACTCCAGGCAAAGAGGCTTTTCGAGGTCATTCTCTAACTCAGTAAATAATTCCAAGCAGCC